>CAUYPK010029360.1:0-76990 GCA_963574355.1 Loris lydekkerianus
CATATTCTTCTTAGTAAAGTATCTCAAGAATGGAAGAAAAAGTATCCAATGTACTCAGCCCTACTATGAAACTAATTTATGGCTTTCACATGAAAGCTATAACCCAGTTACAACCTAAGAATAGGGGGAAGGGGGAGAGGGAGGGGAAGGAGGGGGAAGGATGGGAGGAGGGAGGGTGATTGGTGGGATTACACCTGTGGTGCATCTTACAAGGGTACATGTGAAATTTAGTAAATATAGAATGTAAATGTCTCAACATAATAACTAAGAAAATGCCAGGAAGGCTATGTTAACAAGTGTGATGAAAATATGTCAAATGGTCTATAAAACCAGTGTATGCTGCCCCATGATTGCATTAATGTACACAGCTATGAACTAATAAAAAAATTAAAAAAAAAAAAAAGAAATTGTTTTTGGAACTCTATGCATTCATATAATCATGAAATTGGGAAAAATAAAAAAGGTCACTGAACACAGGGTTTCACTTGGTGGAGAGAAAACAATCCTTTTAAAATGTCTTAAAACCTGGATGGTTAAAATGATGTGCATAAAATCAGTTTATTAATAAAATGTTTACTTTTTTTAACAGTTTTTTGGCCAGGGCCAGGTTTGAACCCACCACTTCTAGTACATGGGGCTGGCACCCTACTCCTTTGAGCCCCAGGCGCTGCCCTAAATGTTTACTTTTTTCCCAGTGTGTGTGATACGTGCTCCTCACATCACAGCAGCTTAGTAACATCGTGGGTAGGTTTTCTTAATCAACAGGTATCTAGAGTGACCCACAGGGTTGAGAACGGAGAAAGGGGGAACTTTTGCTAAACAAGGATTAATTGAAACAGCAACGTTTTTTATTTGACTCTGCAGCAAGCTGGTTATTGAGTGAATTATTTACGAAGTAATGGGAAAGACTTCACAAATAAGTGGAAAACTTTATATAAATAAAACCCTACTGTCCCCTGACCCATTTTAACATAAAAGATTTGTAGGTTTATTAAAGTGACTAAAATATACAGAACTCAGAATGATTAGAACACATTGAATAATCAGAAAAAAATATGTCTTTTTGCTTGTTTGTTTTGTAAAACTGGTATAAAGTGGTAAATAATATGACACTGTTGTGACATTCTTATAGATGTTTGTTTCTGGTTTTTATTGTTGCTGTTAAGAGAGAGATGGAATTTTTTTTTTCTTGATTGCTGTGAGGGTCAAATGATAAGTTACATTGCTTACTTAGCTTTTTTACTTGTTTTTATTTTTTTCTAATTACTGGTGGGGTGCAGCATATTTCCACAATTTTATAAGCCACTGTCAGTCATTATGTTTTTCTGTACTGTGAATCGGCCAAGTGTAACTGTTGTCCATTTTAATTGACTTATTATTCTTGATTTCAAGGTTATTTGTAATTTTATTTTTTATACATATACCAGTTATCTATCATTGAAATATTTTATAATAAAAATTTTTCTTCAAGATTGCCTGTAACAAGTTCATGAAAGGATTTATCTTTCCCAAAAAACATATTAGGTTTTACTATTTTTTGTCCTTCAAGATGTTAATGATGAGCAATAAACAGCATGTTCATTACATAGGTCATCTTGCGATCTAGATTCCTGGATGCTCCTGATTACATATACTGTTTTCAGTGAAGGGAGAGTCCCTTTCAGAGGCTCTAGACATCTGCCTCATCTTGCCATCTTTTTTCTTTAAGGAGTTCAAGTTGATTGTGGACATCCCAGCTCTAAGTCTTTGGGAGGAGGTACAGAAGGAAATAAAATTAGAGCCTGTATTAAATTTGCCATATCTTTGTTTTTTGATCTGTTTTGAAATAATTTTATCATTATTTTTATTCAGGTACAATTGGAAAAAACGTGTATATTTAAAGTGCACAACATGTTGTGAACAGTCAGGCTATGTCACCATAGCCTGTATTTTGGGGGAGGACACTTAAGATCTATTGCCTTAGAAAACTTCAAATATACAATGCGGCATTATTACTTGTAGTCATTATGCTGTACTTTAGAGTCCCAGAACTTATTCATCTTATGAAAATCTTGTACCTTTTGTACTACATCTTCCCAAATTCCCCACATTCTGGACCATGCCAACCACCATTCTCCTCTCTACTGTGTGAGTTTCACTTTTTAGATTCCACATACAGTGAGATCATGCAGTGTTTTTCTGTGTCTAGTTTACTTAGCATAGTGAGTTTCACATTCATCCTATTTTGCAAGACAAGATTTCCTTCTTTTTTATGTCTAATATATCCCATTGCATATACATACCACATTTTTTAACCCTCTCATCCATTGACAGATGCTTTTGCATTTACATATCCTGACTATTATGATTAATGCTGCAATGAACATGGGAGTGTAGGTCTATTTGACATACCATTTCCATTTGCTTTGGATATATATACCCAGAAGTGGGTTAGATAGGCCACATGCTAGTTCTATTTTTGATTTTTTGAGGAACTTCCAAACTATTTTCCATAATGGTTGTACCAATTTCCTAATAATGGTGTAAAAGGGTTCCCTTTTCTCTGCACCTCCACCAAAACTTATCTCTTGTCTTTTAGTAATACCAACCCTGACAGGTGTGCTGTCTCATTTGCGTTTCCTAATGATTAGGGCTGCTGAGCATTTTTGCATATATTCTTCAGTCATTTTCTATGTCTTCTTCTAAGAAATGTCTATTCAGGACCTTGGCCTATTTTTAATTAGCTTACTTATTGTTGTTTTGTTTTTGTTTTTCCTAAGTTGTATGAATTCCTTATGCAATTTTAATATTAACCCCTTACTATATGTAACAGTTTAGCAAGTACTTTCCCCCAGTCTGCCACTTGGCCTTTTCCTTCTTTTGTTGATTAGTTCCCTTGCTGTACAGAAATATTTTAGTTTGATATAGTCCCATTGGTTTATTTTCACTTTTGTTGTCTCTGATTTTGGTATCATATCTGAAAAAAAATAATCACTGTCAAGACTAATATCAAGAAGTTTTTTCCTGTGTTTTCTCCTGGTGTTAGAGTTTAAGGTCTTACATTTAAATCTTTAATTCATTTTGAGTTAATTTTTGTACATTATATGAGGTCCAATTTTATTATTTTGTGTGTTTTATATAGTTTTACCTTTTTTTATACAGTTTTCCCAACACCATTTATTGAAGAGACCATCATTTCCCCATTGTGCATTCTTGGTCCTTTTGTCAAAAAGTCTGTATAGACACGAATGTACTTCTGGGCTCTGTATTCTGTTCCTGTCCCATATGTCTGTTTTCATGTTATTTCCGTATTTTTGAAATTACTATAGCGTTTTATCTATAATGTGTGATGCATCTATAAAAAGCGATGCCTCCAGCTTTGTTCTTCTTGCTGAATATCGCTTTGGCTATTCAGTAGTCTTATGTGGTTTCAGGTAAATTTTAGGAATTTTTTTATTTTTCCATAAAAAATGCCATGAAAATTTTGATAGAGATTGCAGTATATCTACAGCTTGCTTTGGGCAGTATGGACATTTAAACAATTTGGATTCTTCCAACCCATGAACATGAGCTATCTTTCCATTTATTGGTATTTTCTTTAGTTTCTTCAATGTCTTACAGTTTTCACCATACACGTTTTTTATCTTCTTGGTTGACTTTATTCCTAAATATTTTATTCTTTTGATATTACTATAAATGAGATAATTGTCTTATTTTCTTTTTTCAAATAATTTCTTATTAGCACATAGAAAGACAAATGATTTTTGTTGGCCTGTCTTAACAGGGATGCTAAGAAAGAGACACTGTAACTGATATATGAAGCATAATGGCAGGAAAAACACAAATCCTTTAGACTCAACTGAGATTTATCATTTGAAAAGCACTTTGCAACATTGGATCTTATCTCATAGGATTTTCCTAGTAATTTCCTTTGCCTTATTTTCATTTTAAAATAGGAAAACCAATGTTGGGAGGCATATCTAACTAAGGTCATACAGCTAAAAATTAGCAAGGCAGGGGTTCAAAATTATCATCTCCTAGTTCTAGATCTTGTTTCTGCTATTTGAGGGTGAGAGATGTATGTTGATGAATTAGTACATACTTTGCCTCTGCTAGTATAACAATTCACTAACAGCACCACAATGTGCATTTTATAGTGTGAATTGCTTCTCCTTTTGAAACTGCATTGACTTTCCCAATCTTTAAAAAGTGAGGGCACTGTTCCACTCAGGTAAATAAAAAAGATGCAAAGTCTGCATCTTTTTATGGCTGAATAGTATTCCGTGGTATATATATATAACTCTGTTGATTCCTTCCTGGCTTGATGGACATTTGAATTGATTCCACACCTTGGTGATTGTTAATTGAGCTGTGATGAACATTCTAGTGTAAACATCCTTACGGTAAAATGATTTTTTTTTCTTCTGGGTAGATACCTACTAATGGGATTACAGGATAAAATAGAAGCTCATCTTGTATCTATTTGAGGATTCTCCATACTTCTTTCCATAGAGGCTATATTAGTTTGCAATTGCAAAAGCAGTGTAAATGTATTCCCTTTTCTGCACATCCATGCCAGCATCTGCAGCCTTGAGACTTCATGATGTGGACTATTCTCACTGGGGTTAGATGATATCTCAGAGTGGTTTTAATTTGCATTTCTGTGATGATTAGGGACAATGAGCACATACTTTTTCATATGTTCATTGACCATTTGTTTGTCTTCTTCAGAAAAGGTTCTCTTCATGTCTGTAAGTCAAATGTTTGATCTTTTGGAATGATCCCACAACTCTCTCAGGTAATGATGAGTTTTTTGCTTTCCATTTCTCAGCCTCTTTAAGAGCTTGGGATTGTTCAAAAGCCTTGTCTTCAATTTTAGGAGAGGGGAGGGGAAAGAACGGGAGAGGAGACAGAGAAGGAGAAGGGAGGGGAAGGAAAGGAAGGGAATTGGATTCAGGGTAAATGTTGTCTACATACAATAACTAAGAAAATGCCATGAAGGCTACGTTGAATAGTTTGATGAGAATATTGCAGATTGTATATGAAACCAGCCCATTGTACCCCTTGATTGCACTAATGTACACAGCTATGAGTTAACAATAAAAAAATAATAATAATAAGCTGGCCAGAATAAATCTTGTTGAAAGGGGGCCTTGATGAGAAGGAGACTTTGGAGCAATGACCTGAGGAAGTGAGAAAGTGAGCCAGGTACACACCATGTGTTCCCTTTAGGCAGAGGCTGGAGATGAGAGCAAGCCTGGTGTGTTGGAGGAGGAGCAAGGAGTCCAGGATAGTTGATGTAGGCAGAGACAGGAAAGGTGATTGACCTCACAGGAAGGCAGATCATTTGTAGGTCATTTTGTGGACTGGTTCTGTTCTGAGCAAGATGCAAAATTTAATTAATTTTCAAGATAAGGAGATATGTCATCTGATTTATGTTCTTAAAAAAAAGTCTGCTGAGCTGAAAAAAGAAGGAGAGGATAGTAACAAAGACTCAGGTTAGGAGGTACCTGCAAAAGACAGTGGCATCTTGATGTGGAACAGAGAAAAATGGGTTTGTTGTGTGATTGTTAATGAACTTGAGCTATGAGGTACAGAGGATGGGACAAAAGACAAGACATCAAAGATAACTCCAGCAATAGCAGGTTGGAAGTGTCATTTGCTTTCTTCTCTCTGTCTCTCTCTCTCTTTTTTTAATTTCAGAATATTATGGGGCACAAATGTTCTGGTTACATGAGTTGCTTTTGCACAGTTTGAATCAAAGTTACAATTGCGGCCATCACCTGGATAGAGTGCATTGTACCTGTTAGGTGAGAATTTACCCCTCTCCTCCTTCTCCCCCTTCCTGCTTCCTTTCCATTTAGTAGTACTACCAAATCTGCTAATGTGTGGTGAGAAATTAGTTTCAATTTAATAGTGAGAACATGTGATATTTGTTTTCCCATTCTCGCTGTACTTCTTTTAGAACAATAGTCTCCAGGTCCACCCAGGTTGTTTCAAAAGGTATTATTAGTTCACCATTGTTTTTATAGCTGAGTAGTACTCCCTGGTATAGATAGATATACAACATTTTATTAATACACTCATGTACTAAAGGGCACTTGGGTTGGTTCCACATCTTTGATATAATAAATTATGCTGCTATAAATGTTCAAGTGCATATATATTTTTGATAAAATGACTTTTTTTCCTCTGGATAATACCCAATAGTGGGATTATTTAATCAAATTGTAGGTCTACTTTTAGTTCTTTGAAGTATCTCCATACAGTTTTCCACAGAGGTTGGACTGGTTTGCATTCCTACCAACAATTTACAAGAGTTGTTTTCTTTCTGCATCCACACCAGCATGCCTTGCTTAGGAATTTTTTGATAAAAGAATTTATGAAGAAGTCCCAAAAGGCAGTCACAGCAATACCAAAAATTAACAAATAGGTCTTGATTAAATTATAAGCTGCTGTATAGCCAAAGAAACAATCAACAGAGAGAACAAATAGCCTACAGAATGGTAGAAAATACTTGCATTCCATCCATTGGATAAAGGCTGATAACCAGAATCTATAAATAACTCAAGCAAATTGGCAAGGAAAAGAAAATTAAACAACCCCATAAAAAAAAAAAATAGACAAAAGAGTTGAATAGTAGTTTTTCAAAAGAAGAAAGACTAATGGCCCATAAACATATGAAAAAAATGTTCAGGTCTCTAATTATTAGGGAAATGCAATTCAAAACCACAATGAGATATCACCTAACTCCAGTGAGCATAGAAGTGTCATTTTCTGAGATAGCAAAAACTTCTAAAGATTAGATGGTTTGTTTGTTTGGTGTATGTAGGGGTAATGAAGAGGTTTGTTTTAGTGATGTAAAGTTTGGCATTCTGATTAGACATCCCTGAAATAGTGATGAGGCTTTAACACCCAAGTCTAAAGTCCAAGAAACAGGTTTGGGTGAATATAACCTAATCAAATGTACCCTCATATTAATCAGAAATGAAATTTTTAAAAATAAATGTTTGCAATTCATCAGCAATGACAGTAATTTTTCAAAAAAGAAAAAATTGAGTCTAGATGGAAAACATTTCAAAGATCGACAACAAGGCATTTCAATATCACAGAGTTGCAAAGGAGACTAAGAAGGTCTGAAAAGAAAAACAAGAAAAGCAAAGAGAGTTTGATGTTCTAAGTTCCCTAGAAATAGTGAACTTAGTATTCTGAGGGAAAGCTGTTACAAGTTTGTGTGTTAACAAGCTGGCCACATAGGAAACATAGCTAGTTGCTTAATCATTTAGGAGTATTGCACACAAAACAGTCTATTGAAGGCAGGATAGAAAAAACAAAAAAAAGGAAAAGAAGATTTTATTTATTGTATCCTTCTCACTAATGAGAATGCCTGTTTTCCACTAATGAAAGTCCTCCTAGTGGTCTTTAATTCTGCGTTGTGCCACTCAGCCTGGAAACAGGAGAGGTTCTATGATCTAACTGTAGTGGGCTCGATGGAAGTCATGACCAAGTCCTCAGTTAGATACAGAGTGTGACTAATCTTGTTCAGTCCACAACATGAAGGGACTGGAAGTCCTCCCTTGCTCTGCCATACCTCTCAGTTCCACCAAACCAAACCTAGTCACACGGCATCTCTCTCATAAAGTTCTTCTAAACTATTTTAGTCTTTCCTCCTCTCTTCTGTCTCAGTGCCTCTACTGGTCAAGCAGAAACTTGATTTTGAATTTAAACATTCTCATATTCTAGGTTTGAGTCTACCGACTACCAGTCAGATAAACCTGAAGCCACCTTTTCTCTTTTAGTGTCAGTTTAATGTTGTGTAAGCTGGAAAAAATTATATTTGTCACCTAAAAAGATTTAGTTAAGTTACAACATGTGATAATACTTTGATAAACGCTAACATTGTGTACATCTGAATCATCATCCTCATTATTATTATTCCATCTTTGTTTCCTGTGATTGAGACCTTGAGGCCAAGGATGACGCTTCTTTTATCTGCTCCCTAAACTTCCAGCCACTCAATGACAACTTTTGGCCTGACCACACTTGGGGGAAAATAAATTATAAATCCTTTGCTTCAAATTCTTTGTGGAACTCGGCTACCCATACATAAATAAATAAGCACATGAAAATAAATTACAAATCCAACTGTGTGCCTTGCCCTGAACTATGTGTTTGACGTTAAAAGTCAAACCTCCCTCTTTGAAAACTGAAATACGAAACATTGTGTGTGATTTTCTTTCCCTTTTAAAGACAGAGCTGTGGTTGCAGAAATAACTTAATATACTGTACTGCCTTTCCCCTGCAAATGTGCCAATCCTGATTACATGTTTCCAGATGCTGCTGTTTGTTGTGGTTGTTTCAATGCTACCTGGCCAAGGAGCCGAATGGCTCATCTGTCTTGGCAGTTCTGGTCAGTAACAGTTGATACGTTGTGTAGGTAACAAGAACACCTGCGTTCACCATGGGGCTCAGCATTCTGGAGTTTGCTGAACTCCCAAGCTTAGCACCTGTATTTTATATTTAAGAGCCAAGGAATTGGGGAAGAGGTTGAACTGGCCAAGATAGGAGAACAGGCAACAAGCCTATAACAGATTTAATAAAAGATCTCATTCCTTTCCGCTGTGTTTTTGTGAGATATTTCATGGGAATTGCCGCTTGGGAGGCATATGCAGCCAATCTGGGCCACGGCCAACCACACGCAGTGGCCTAAGGCTTGTCAAGGCTGAGTCCTGGGCTATGTGCAGAAAACCATAAGAAGTGGAGACCTCTCCCTGTATTCTCTAGCCCTTGGCCTTTCTGCAACAATGTGAAAATGGGCATGGGGTGTATGCTTTCTGAATACAGACAATTTCTAATTGTAATGCACCAACCATCCATTTGCTAAGACCTTGGACAAGTCAATTTTTCTCTGTGGGCCTCAGTATTCTCATTTACCAACTGAGGACCCTCAGGTGTCTAAAACATCTTTTAGTTTTTACTCTTCTGTAATATGCTCTGTGGAAGTGAACAACAGTCTGATGCAGGAAAAACACCACTCAATTTGGACCATGTATCCTGGGCACCCTTCTGCTACTGTTTTTACCGCTTCTTGGCTGTATGATTTTACCCAAGTTTCCCCCTCTGTGGCCTTTAGTTTCCCCAAATGTAAAATGAAGAAGGAACGGAACAAACTTACCAAGCTCTCTTTTGATGTTCTGGCATCCTAGTTCACCCTACCTCTTTGTTTCACAGCCTATAGTAAGCCAAAGCCCGATACCCTAACAGCTCCATACGTAGGGAGAAGGAAGAAGTCAGTGAAAACTTCCAAGGGCCAATCAGAGACACTCTCTTTAAACCACTCACTTCAGAAAGTCTGCAAGGCTGAACTTCTTTCCCAGCCTTTTCTAGTTACTCATTGCTCTACTCAAGAGAGATTCGGGCCCAGTCCTAGCTATGAGGATACAGGGAAATGGGCTGCCTTGAGGTGAGTCAAGCTTCATGCCTTTTATGTTCGTTTTGCCCTTATCAGTGTATACTGAGGAGGAGGAGGGAAGATGGAGGTGAACTTCCTGAGTTTCTCCTTTATAAATTGCTGTCAGCTTATATGTGCATTTTAATGACCCAGTTACATCCAGGTTCCAGCCCAAACACACCCAGATGGCTCTCACTGCCTAGAAAACCTATGCATTTTCTCTTGCTCAACACCCTTCACTAACAGATTACCATCCTCACACTATTACTGCTAATAGTAGTAACAATAATAGTAGTAAAACAGATATCACTCATTAAGTAATCACCATGGGCAGAATAGTACAGCGAGATTTACATATGAGTCTCATCTATTCCTTACAACTGTCCTAAGGACAGGTTTTATTCCCTCCGTTTACAGATTTAGAAAACTAAAGTAGAGGGAGGTGACTACTAAGCAGTTAAGGACAGTCTTCCTCTGGCTGTATCTAGATTATCTATTCTGCTCTGATTTCTGACAATATGATCTAATCATTTTATACTCACGTCGCTTGTGTTGCTATTTATTTGTGGAGCTGCAGATATAAGATGGAGCTATGTATCTCCTAAGGTTAGACTCTATGTATTGGATGTTTTTTCATCTCTCACCTTGCCTGGATCATGGTAGGTACTCAAGAAGCAGTAGATTCAGTTATCTTGTTAATCATCATATTTGAATGGAAGAAAAGACATTAAGACATGGGTTAAGAATATTCTCAAGGTCATATAGCTAATGTAAATGTCAACATTAAGATTCAAACAGAAGTCTCATAAATTTCATGAGGTTCTATACTGCTACAAAGTACCATATAAACCTCAAGTTTTTCCTTTTTTTTTTTTTTTTTTTTTTCCCTTAAACCTTTGGGGAGGCATTGGGAGAAGGTATCAGGTTGTAACAAGAGTTTGACAAACTAGAAGTAGCCAGTAAAAGCAATCTGGGCCTAGAGGTTTCAGGTGGTTTCCACCCGTTTGTTTTTGTAGAGGTATTGGAGGGTACCACAGTGTGTGTGGTGGTAAAAGAGTTGCTGGCCAAAAATCCTTTTCTCTTCCATGACCTCTCTCTTTTAAGTACGTATTGATTAGAGTACAAAGACCTCAATTCTATTCTTAGCCCAGCACCTTAATTACAATGGATTGTCAGTTAAGCCTGATGGTTCAGTACTCTACCATCCTCTACCCCCACCCACTTTTTAACACACAGATCAGAATAATGCTTTGGAATGGCTTTCTTTTAAAAACAATGATGATCTGCAAGCAAAATATATTTAAAATGTCAGAGTCATGTTAAATATTGCAACCTTAATGACCAAGAGACCTGTTAGACAGAATGAATTACAATGCCTACCTTTCGAAATATAGTTGCATAAAGTTTTATGATCATGTAATAATATTAATAACAACAGTTATAATAATAATCAGCTTTAAGCACTTGTTATGTTGTAGGCACTATGCTAGAACAATCATATGCATGATTTCATTAAATCTAATCAAAATCAGACAAAATAAGTATTGTTATTACTCCTAATTCTTTAAACCTGGCCTTACAGAGATGAAGGAATTTGCTCAAAATCACACAGATGGGAAGTGAAAATCTGAATCTTTCTAGTCTTGTAGGCTGAGTTCTTCATTAACGATCTAAAATCAACTGGTTTTTCTACTGAGGAGCATGATGGTACATCAAGATCTCTAAGACAGAGATTTGGAATTCAGAGGGGTTATCACTACAAGGAAATACCCATAACACTAGTAGAATAAGAAAATTCACTTGTGAGAGCCTTTGATATTTTTAATGAATTAGAGAAATTTAAGTGACTAGAATATGTCCTAGAAGGAAGCAGTGACCACCAGCAACAGATATGAATGCCTCTTTCACTTGAATATCACTTTATAGTTATTTAGCAAACCTTATTCCACAATGTATTCTCCTCACATCTTGTGAAGTAGCTGAGTCAGAGTAGGACACTGTAGCCCAGAATGTTTAAGTGTGTAGCTTCAGGTCATGAAGTGAATAAATAGAAGAGACAGGTGACAAATCTTTGTCTTTCGGTTCTAGTTACAGGACTCTTCCTTAAAGATGAGGAAAGAGGGGTCAGTGCCTGTAACACAGTGGTTATGGCACCAGCCACATGCACCAAGGCTGGCGGGTTTGAGTCTGGCCCAGGCTGGCTAACCAACAATGACAACTGCAACAAAAAAAATAGCTGGATATTATGGTAGACTCTGGTAGTCCCAGCTACATGGGAGGCTGAGGGAAGAGAATTGCTTAAGCCCAAGAGTTTGAGGTTATTGTGAGCTGTGATACCACAGCACTCTACTGATGATGACAAAGTGAGACTCTGTCTCAAAAAAAAAGATGAGGAAAGAGTCTGAGGATTTTAAAAATTGGTCAAAATCAGTTATTTGGTAGTAGAATCAAACCTATTACTAGAGACACTGGGGAAAAATCAGAGATAGTATAAATGTGTTTTAGGTATTTCATCAGGAATATTATAACAACAGTCAGACCTTTCAAGAGGAGTTCACACTATTAAACGCACTAAACCATGAGCAACAAATACTTAGATTATGAAACTCTGGCTTTTGAGGACTGATATTATGTAGCTCCTCCTGAACCATAGGGAAATGATCCAGAATTTTCTATCCTCATGAATACTCTGGAATGAGATCACAAGATATGAAAGTCAAAGAGTTCAATTAACATTTTGCACAGTGTTTTATGCAAGATTCTGAGATCCAGCCCTGGGTCCTTTGGGGATATTAAAGTTTGAATGATAAATATGAATTCAAACAATGAAAACTACTCTCTGTGCATATATCCACCAAAACTTTTGATCCAGATAGAATCTAGATCATAGAGCACAAAGAAGCCTGAGAAGCAGCATTGTTTTTGATATCATGAATCATTATTTTTTTTCTTTCCATCTTATAAATTTCACTCCAGGATGAAACATTCAAATTGCAGAAACGTAAGACATCAGTTTCTCTTAGTGATTTCCTCTGACTTGCTGACACAAGATGACCTAGCCTTGAGCTACCTCGTGGAAACTCATTTTGGATGTCAGTTCCAGGCTTGTGTTTTGAAACCTAGAATTTTGGGATGTCATTTCCAGGCTTGTTTGTAACTTAGATTTTATGTGCGTGTATTTTTTTTTATTCTATCCTGGTGATATTTTCCAGACTGAATCTACTATTGTGGTTTCTAAGTAAAATGCCATGATGTATGTAGTCTGCTATTCCATGTGAAGAGTTGGAAAGTGAAGAGGCACATATAACAGGATTATGCCATTAGAGCAGGAGTCTGGGGAAGGTTGGGGAGGGAATCCCCTGAATTGTGACTTGGTGGAGAGGCTAGGATAGTCAAGGCACATTCTTTGATTAGTTTCTCTGCTTGTCTCACAACCTAACTCCTTGATGCTTCTCAATTAGGAAAGCTATCCTCCTGCCTCAGGACCCTGGCACTAGCTGATATCTCTACCCACAGTGCTTTTCTTCACAGCTGACTCCCTCACCTTTTCCAATTCTCATTCAAACATCTTTTCTCAATAAGGCTCAGTATTACCATCCTCCCTCAAATCTTCCTTTGCATTTCCCATACTTACCACTTTTGAACAAATTTATTTATTTCAGTTTCTATTTAGAAGGAGTGCTCTGTGAATGAGATCATTTCCATCTACTTTGTTCACCAG
Source organism: Loris lydekkerianus (assembly GCA_963574355.1). Classification (NCBI taxonomy): domain Eukaryota; kingdom Metazoa; phylum Chordata; class Mammalia; order Primates; family Lorisidae; genus Loris; species Loris lydekkerianus. Next base: position 13,152 of record CAUYPK010029360.1, read on the forward strand.
TGAATCCCAAGCACACAGAACAGGCCTGGCACAGGGCAGAAGCACTCGAATATTTGTTAACGATATGATCGTTTACATCATATTAGTTCATTTGATTACTATTCATTATATTTGCGAAGACTCACTTTTATACATTGCTTTTGAAGGTTGTTGTTTTCAAGTTGCCAATTTTTAGAACATGCTGAAGGGATGCAACTGTACCTGCCTCCAAGTCATTTTAGTTTTACAGATGCATAATTAGTCAAACCAACTAGGACAGGTTAGGTGAATGAATGAGTATTAAACCTATGTTAAATGACTTCTATAGGGAAAGAAGGAAGAGGCAGAATTTCTTTTTATTTACCATCTTCTGAGAGCCAGGCACTGGCAAACAACATTTTACAAATGATAATCTGAGATTCTAAAGAATTATGTGACTTATGCAGGTTACAGAGCTAGTCAAAGGAAGAGTCATGATGCAGACTCATTATTCCCAACCCCAAAGCCTAGGATTTACTACAGTGCACTATAGCATCTTTAAACTATAAATTCTGTAGGGATGATTGTTGTAGATAATTTGTGTGTTGGATGCTGTGGCGTGCCATGCAAATAACCTCCTTCAGGACTAAGGGACTCATTTTCCCAGATGTTGGGATTGCAGGTCACTGTCAGATCTCCAATGATAGTTGTCCTCCACTGAAGGGAACTTCATCACCCAAGTTCCACCCCCTAGCACCAGGCCATATTTAATGACTCTTCAATGTGGGGTTCAAAGACCTGGTTGCTTCCCTCATGTGAAATAACTCTGCAAGGCCATCCCAGTTCCAGAGCTCCAAATGACTAAGACCTCTGTTGTGATTACATCAGAGCCCATCTCCTTTCTATGCCCAGTTCAAGAACAATTACTCCCGTACTTCCTAAAAAACTTCTGCCACACAAGTCTGAGCCCCAGAGTCTGTTTACAGGAAACCTGATCAAAGTCAATGTACTAGAAAGTGTTGTTGAGTTCAATGATTTGTGATTAACAGTGCCAGTAGGCTATTCCTTAAATACAATCCCAGACACTAGGCATTGTTGAGAACTCATAGTTCCCTGATGTTTTAAGCACACTCTCTTAACTTCCAGAGGCACTTTGGCAAAAATGACGATGACTTACAAATTATCCTTTGTGAGATCACTTGTTTTCTTGACTGCCTTGGTAGCATATCACCAGTTTGACAGTTATCACAGCCAGTAAGAAACTGTCTTTGAAAACTCCTCCATTCAATAAATAAAATATACAATGAGTTGAGCATTATGCCACATAATAAGAGAGTCAAAGATACATAAACGGGTTCCATCTTCAAATAACTCTTGGTTTAGAAGATGATTCTCTACCTTCTGTGCATCAGAACCACATAAGAAGTAGGTGTTAAAAGTTGCCATGCTTGGCTTGAAATGACACTCAAGAATAATTTCTGCTTGATTCTAACATTTAGATATAGGTAATTCATGAATGACTTTAGAGAAATACAAATCTTGAAGATGATATAAAGCATGCATTGCTTGACTTGACTTTACTGAGCACCAGATACTGTGTTAGGCTCTGTGGAGAATTAAAAAAAAAAAAAAAAAAAAATACATGGAGTATAGGCCACACCCATTGATTATAATCCAAAGTGCACAGAAACACCTACTCTTAACAGATGGGTGATAACAGTCCACTTAATCCATATACATGTACTGAAAAAAATTTTACATCAGATGCTATGTTAGACTCTAAGGCAGCACAAAGATGAAAATACGTGGTACTTGTGCTCAAAAAGCTTGATTAGAGCTAGGTAAGAAGCATTAATTGCTGACTTCACTTTTTTACCTATCATTGCATGAATTAATTCTTTCATACATTCAATAAATATTTACTAAATACCTACTAAGTGAAACGGGCTATCATAATGGCATGGAAATGTATGGTAAGTCTCTATAGGGAAGTACCAATATTCTACTTTGGGAAGGTTGACCCCTTAGCTGCTGCACGTTTTTCAATGTCTAAGTCTTGTTTACTTAAAATACTTCCTACGGCAATGAACATGTAATCATTTTGAGGTGGTAATCACTGTTCAGATATTTGTAATTAGGCAACCCTAATTCATTTTAGTTCATGTATCTGGAGGTGGTGGTCAGTGGTAAGTGTTCCTTCTGGTTTGTCTGACTCAAATGAACCATTTTAGAATTTGGAGAATTTCATAATCACTAGTCTGACTGGCCCGCACTGGCAGTTTTCTGGATTTCTAGGAAAGTCTCTGGTATGTGTCATGGGGAAGAAATGTTCCAACAAGGAAAAGGGGTAAAGGAAGAATCATATAATCACTTAGAAGGAATTCCCCCCAAGAAGTAGAGACTTGTGTGGTGTAAGTGGGAATTGCACAATGCGGTTGCAGGAAATACCTGATATATGACAGGTGGGGCTGCTTGCCGTCTCTCCCTCACCCCACCAGCACCCCCAACCCCAGGCAGACAGCATAAATCAATCCCAGCTCTCTTTCCTTAAATTGGAATAGCATTACTTCTTCCACCAAAGTATTCACATTCTAGCAGTGGAAACAATGATTTACTCTCTCTAGATAGCACCTTACTGTTCTATCTAGTAGATTGCCTACTAATTAGTACCAACACTTCTGTGTGCCTGTGAAGATCAAAGGGGGGAGGAGATACATGAATCAGCATCAAATAAAAGAAAGCCAGCAAAGTCTGAACTGCTTACCAATAACAGGACTTTACTTGACACGGATCCTGCCTCCCTCCACCCGTGCTCTCTCCTCCCCTGACACTCTGCCCACCTGCGATCTGCTATTTTGTCTCTATCATTTTCTTGAACGTCCTTTTCCTTTATCACTTAATGACATAATGAACGATGTTGCCTGGGTCAACTTCTCCTTCCCCTCCTCACTTCCTTATACACCACATATCAAATCCCAAACTACTTACCACTTGACCGTATGATTTACTCAAACTCATTCTTTTTTTTTTTTTTTTTTTTTATTAAATCATAGCTGTGTACACTGATATGATCATGGGGCATCATACACTAGTTTCACAGACCGGTTGACACGTTGATATCATACTGATTAACATAGCCTTCCTGGCAATTTGCCAGTTATTGTGTTAAGACATTTACATTCCACATTTACTAAGTTTCACATATACCCTTGTAAGATGTGCCGCAAGTTGAGCTTCTGTACCCCTTTCTCTGTGATGACATCAGTCTGGGTTGTGCAGTTTTCTCCCACAGTCCCCCTTCAGTAACTTTATCTTGGGACTAACCTTCAATGGTACCCCCATCTTCATTCTTTTTGTAGCACCTCACACAATGTAGACACACAGTAGGTGTTCAACAAAACTTTTGAACTGGTGAATACAGCAGCAGACTTTTGTTTCAGATAATGGGGAACACAATGGTTATAACTCCTTTGCATTTTTACGAATCTCTTTTCAAGTATTTCCTGCTTTATTCCATATTTTATGTAATATACACTTTGCATAATAAAATTACATATTTTGTTTCATAAAGTAGAGAGTAACTTAAAAGAAACTCATGCAAATAAGGGAAGTTTGGTTATTTGTTGATAACCTTGACTTTTTTTTAAGTTTTTTCCTAATAATTTTTTATTAAATCATAACTGTGTACATTCAAACATTTATGGGGTACAATGTACTGATTTTATATACAATTTGGAGTGCTTACATCAAACTGTTTAACGCAACCTTAATTACTTAATTGTTGCGTTAAGACATTTATGCTCCACTCTTAATAGATTTTATTAAGTGACTCCTATATACCAGAAAATGCAGAAATCAAGAAGAAAATGGCATTACTTCTTCCACCAAATGTATTCACCGTCTAGCAGTGGAAACAGATGTAACAAATTGACCACAGAATGGGTGCTATTCATTTGTCCATGTTAATTAAATGTCTACTATCTTAGTCTGTTCAGGCCTCTGTAACAAGTATCCTAAACTGGGTAATTAATAATCAAAAGAATTCATTGCTCATGGTTTCAGAAGTTTGGATGTCCAAGATGGAGACATGAAATTCAGTTTCCAGTGAGGACCTGCTCATCATAAATGGTGCCTTTTGTGTCCTTGGCAGAGGGGCAAGATAGCTCCTTGAGACCTCTTTTATTAGAATATTAATCCCATTCATCTCAGCAGAGCCCTCACAAATTAATTACTTCTCAACACACTCTACCCTTTAATATGATATCACATTGCATATTAGGTACCAACATATGAATTTTGGGGGGACATCAACATTCAGACCATACCACCTCCTATGTGCCATTGTTCTAGACAATGGGGCTTAAAGTTAAGCAAAATAACAAAGCTCCGCACTCAATGGTCTTCTATTATAGATGTATAAATGAGGAAATATAAATACTATGAAATATGCAAGAGGAAGGGCCTTGTTATGCCTTGGGTGAGGATTCAGAGATGACTTCTATAAACAGGTGAGTTTTTGCTAGACTGAGTGAATCAAACTCAGTGTTAACTTTTAAGGATGAAGGGATGCTTATTTAATTACAGAATATCTAATACATAATAGACCTGTGTGTAGGAGCTGAGGTTTTGGTGCAAAATGGGTGGTTCAATAAACATATCATTTCTGGTTTGTAGAAAGTGGCTCCCAGTTATAATCTAGAGCTTTGGGAGGCTGAGGTTTGTGAGGCCCGAAGTTCAATACCAGACTTGTCAATATAGCAAGATCCCATCAAAATATAAAATAAAACAAAATAAAAAATGAGTTGGCCATGATGACCTGCACCTGTAATCCTAGCTACTTGTGTTGCTGGGGTGGGTAGATAGCTTGAGACGAACCCAGAGGTTTGAGGCTGCTGCATGCTATTGCCTGGGCAACAGAGAGAGACCCTGCCTCTAAAACAACAACACAACAACAAAGTCATTTCTGGAAAAATAATCCAAATCTAAAAATGAGTACTCAGTTAAGAGTCCTTTCCATTAGGGAACATCCATTCTAGAGCAGAAGGGAGGTGAAACACAGTATAGTGAATGAAAACAAAAGCTGAGGATGCCCAGAATTAAAGCTCTGAAACTTACACATTTCCCTCCTATTACTACCCTCTGGAATCCCCACTGGTGCTTTGATTCCCACTTCCGAAAACTTACATTCTTCTTGGGAGTTCTAAGTTTCCTGGTGTCTCTGTTTCTTTTGCTGGGTGCTCCACCTTGGCCACCTCCCAAGTACCTCCTGCAAATGTTTATTTTTATAAATGTTGTATACACAGGGCAGGAGATAGAGAAAGGGGTGAGCCAGAGTCATTTACGAAAGCACTTTGGCACTCTGCTCTGGAAATCATTTCCGCAGGAGGCTGCCCTGGACAGAGTGCACTTACTCTCAGACCTCCCATCCCCACTTCCAAGCAGAAGTGCATTGCAGTTTTTATTTACAGTCAGAAGCTCCATGGAGTTGTGAGCCAAAAGGCTTCTTTCCTAAAAAGCTAGTAGTGGCCTCCAGCATTCTGCTCTTACTTTTAACATGAACACTTTGCTATTTGTTCCAATCGAATAACCAGGCACCTGGGCCAGAAGAGTAATTGAAAACCGAGTTTATCCCCATTAGTAGACATTTAATGGACACCTACTTGTGCAAATCCTATCCCAGCCACTGAGGGCACAAGGCATAGAATCCTGAAAGGGCAGGAGAGATCAGCATTTTTGAGGATATTGCTTATTTACATACATGACATTATAGAATCTTTTTTTTTTTTTTTTTTTTGCAGTTTCTGGGCGAGGCTGGGTTTGAACCCACCACCTCTGGCATATGGGGCCAGCACCCACTCTGTTGAGCCACAGACGCCGCCAACATCATAGAATCCTAATGAAGTAGATATCATTCCATTTAACAGGTTGGAGAAGGAAGAAAAAACTGAGGCAGGAGGGAAGAGAGAGAGAAAGCAAAGAATGGAAGAAAGAAAGGAAGAACAGTGGAAGGCAAGGACAAATCTGAGGTTCTGTAACATGCAAAATCTACGGCTAGTGAATAGGCTTTCTGTCCATTTTCTCCTCGTCACCTTTCAACTACACTTTCATTTACACCTTCTGCCAAATTTATTCTTATCAAGATTGTTATTGACACTCCTGTGGCCAAACCCAATAATGAATTCTGAGCACTCATCTTAGTTCACTTTCTAGCAATATAGAATGTAACTGATTGCCCTCTTGTCTTTGAAACATTTTCTTTACTGCATCCAAGATACCACACACAAGCTGTTGGCTTTCCTGGCTCCTGGTCGCCAGCTCTTTCTCACTCTCCTTTGCTGATTATTCTTCTTTACAATATGACTTAATATCCGAGTAGCTCAGAATGCAATCCCTGGACGCTGTCTTTTCTTTGTCTACATTCCACACCTTGGTGACCTAATTCCCTCTTGTTGATTTAGATGCTACCTGCACAGAAATGCCTCTATTTTCTCTCTATTCTGGACCAATTCTCTAAGCTTTGCCATGGTATATACTATAGCATTCTTAAATGTCTCAAACCTATTGTTTTCAAAATTAAAGTTTCCATCTTTTCCCACCATACCTGCTCCTGTGGTGGCCTCCCCAGTCTTAGCTCATGGCAACTCCATCTTCCTGGTTCCCAACTCACCCCATCTGATGCCAAAGCATACCCTGGATCCAGCAACACCTCACCATCTGCCCTATTCCCAGGCCTGTGTAAGTGTCCATCCCCTGTCATCCAGGTCACTTCTTGTGTGTTGGGAGAGGAAATATATATGTTCAAGAGAGTTCAAGAAGTGACCTGGATGAGAGAGGATGGACTCTTACACAGGAGTGGGAATAGGGCAGATGGCAAGGTGTAGCTGGACCCAGGATGTATTTTAGAAGTAACACAAACCAATTCTCTATTAGATTTTGTGGGGTGTGACCCAAAGAGACTGTTAGACTTTCATACAATCGTGCATTTTATATACATATAATACACATACGTGGAGGACCCATCTGCCCTGTTCAGCCTGGCCTCAACTCAGCGCCCAAACTGATCCTGATAAATCTGTCAGGCCTGTCAGATTGCATCTCCCCTGCATTCAGAAGTCTTCTAAGCCTTCTCCTTTCACTCAGAGTAAAACCCAAAGGCGTTAAAATAATTGACAGAGTCCTACATCATCTGGCCTCCTGTTCCCTCCCTGACCTGATCCCCACCTCCAACCTCTGCTCTGTCATATTGCTCTGGTCACATTGGCCTCCATGCTGTTACCTCTTCCTGCCATCTGTCACAAGATACCTACACAGCTGATTTCCCCACCTCCTTCCAGTCTTCCCACATGAGACTTTCTCAGCACCGACACAACAGACCTCTCTGCTTAAAATGGCACCACTGCTGCAGCATTCTTTTTGTCTCATTGTCTTGCTTTATTTTTTGGCATAACATTTGCCTGCATTGAATATTCTGTAGATCTTATTTGTTTTGTTTATTCCCACTCTCTTCCCACACTAGAAAGTAAGCTCCTCAAGGGCACAGCTTTCTTCTGGTTCTTGCACTGATAGACATAAACATATAAGATACGTAAATAATATGATAATATTGTGTAGATAATAAATATTAACTAAAGGTGAATTATTGTAACACACATATTTCACAATGTTTTAGAGAAATCTAGTTCATATATTGGACCTTTAATTAATAGTTATTAAGTAAATAAATCCAAACAAGAAAGGAAAAGGAAGGTATCACTAAGGTTTGGCAAAAGCAAGGAAGGCTTCATGGAGAAGAAAAACAAAAATATGTCATGGGTACTTATTGTGTTCCAGGTACTATGATCAGTTATCTTACAGTCATTATCTCATTGAACCCTCTTGACAACTCTGCATAGTAAGTTCATGAAACTTGTTGTGTCCATTTTAGAGACTAGAAAATCAAAAATAACTCACTTACTCAAAATCAGTGCAACAATTAGTGTTAAAATCCCAGAAACAAACTCTTTTGCTCTCTGGTTGCCAACCATGGAAGATAATTGTAGAAATCTCTCTTAGGAATAGAACTATCCTACTTGAATTAAAGGGAGAAAAATATCAAAAGAAGTCACATAAAAGAAGAACAATGGAGTGTTTATCAATTTTTTATTTATTCAATAACCACTACTATTAGTTCCTCAAAGTAATTCTATTATACCATGTTCTGTATCCACAGGAGAGAAAAATGAATGAAACATTTCCTGCTCTCAATGAGCTCACAATCTAGAACAGCTGATGTAGTGTAGAACTACAAATTTTTTTAATAACTTTGTGCTTTAGGAGTACAGAGGAGGGAGCAATCACGTTCCATCAGGGGTGGAGTAAGAGAAGGAAAATGTCAGAAACAGCATCTAAATATCTCCCTGCAGGATGAATTAAGATTTTGCTACATGACAGAAGCACATTCCAGGCAGAGGCTGCAGCAACAGGAAAGGGTGGAGCCACAGCAGCAGGGGATAAACTCAGGAGAAAAAGCTTGGAAGGTACAATAAGGAGGAGATGAAGATGGGTCTGGGACTTTGTCTTAAGGGTGGTAAAAAGCCATTGCCAAGTTTAATCGGGATGATAGCCTGGCCAGCTCTGTGCTTCATTACCATCACTTTAAAGTTAACAGTCAGGATGAATGGCAAGGGATGAGAATGGGGGAAGGATGCTGAGTTAGGGCCTTACAGCCGTCGAGGAATGAGGATGAAACCAACACGGCAGGAGAAGTGAGGATGATGACTCAGGTATGTATATTAGAGAATTAGGCAGTTCTCAATGATTGCTGTTCAGTAAATTACCTTGGGAGCTTTAAACAACTCTGGTACCCAGGACACACCCTAGGCTAATTAAATTAGAATTTCAGGGCACAATAATTTGTAAAGCTCCACAGGTGATTCTGATATGTAACCAAGTCTGAGAAACACTAGTTTATGAATCACCAGGTCTGGATGACTAATTCCATATGAGTAGAGAGGAACATGGAAGCTTTAAATTTTCCAGGTTATAACATGGGGAAAAGTTTTTGGTTAAATATCTTTTTTAAAATCAGAAATTTAGTTTATTATATCTTAAAGAAGAAGCAGTACACTTAATCAGAATATGCACTTAAACTATGGACGTAGTTTTGCCATCTTAATGGTAGCTTGTTTACGCCAGCAGTGAAAAAGCCCAGAGAGTGAATGATGATAAAATTGTAAAAGGGCTTTTCCACAGATTATTGAGAAATGGATTTTTTTTCCTTTCAAGAAGAGGTCCAAAGCCTGGAAGAAGTGGTGATCCACTAGTACCAGGTCTGGTGAATACAGTGGATAGCAGAGTTTCCAAGTTTAGCTCTGAATGTAGTTTGAGCAGCGTCCTTTATCTGATGTGTGGTTGAGTGTCCTCTTGCAAGAGAATTGGCCTGTTTATATTGACCAGCCTCAGCTGTGTAATTGCAAGCATCCTCATCATTTCACCCAATTAGTTGCAGTAGGCATCCGCTGTAATCGATTGACCAGTTTTCATGAAGTGGGTAATATCCGCATTGAAGCACCAAAGAGACACCATTAGCTTTTTTGATAAATATACACTTTGGGTCTATGTTTCAGCATTTGCTTTTTATCCAACCATCGTGCTTAGTGCTTGCCATTGTCAAAAAGAAACCAGTTTTTTATCATTTGTATCATACATAACAGGACAGTGTTGAAATGGTTTACTCTTATGTTGTGACAACAATGTCAAACATCAAGAGCTCTTCTACTTAATTCATGCAGAACCCTCCTATCCATCCTCTCTACCTTGTCGATTTGTTTCAAATGGGCTCCTATTGTTGGAATAGTAATGTCAAACCTCGCTGCTAGTTCATGCGTAAGTTGAGATGGATTCACTTCCATTGCAGCTTTCAGTTCAGGTCTCAGGTCGCCCATGTGGCTCACTTTCAAGACAAAAATCACCAGAACCTTACTTCTCAAACCGTCCACATGCTGTAGGTTCATTAGCCATATGCTTCCCAAACACTTCATTGGTATTTTGAGCTATCTGTCCTGCACTGATTCCACAACAGAACTCACTTTCTAAAATAACACAATTTTTTTCTTATCTAAGGCATCACATAAATTGCTGTAAATTTTTTTTGAAAAAATACTCACAAACCAAAACACATGTTTAAAAGAATGAGGATGCACCTTTGTAATAAAAGTGAAACAAGAAGTGTCAAAGTGAAACGTCACAGACATCAATCGTCAGACTTTCTCTTTCAGGAAATCAGGTATGTCATACTTAATCATCTATATATTAGACATAAGGAAGAGAAGGTCTGGAAAACAGAAGATCTCAATAGTTGCTCACAGTACCATGACATTTTATTAAGTTTCATGTAAAACTACAACAACGAAATTTCAGGCAAAACGCCTAGTGACCCAGATCTGTCAAGAGTGAAGGTTTAGGTCACTCAATCAAGTAAATAACCATGACCAGCTAAGCTAGTTGCTGAAGGTAAAGTGTATAAGGGATGGACAGTGAAATAAGTCAGTTATACATAACAACTGCAAACCTGCTACTAGTTACAGAAAACAAAACTAAAGCTATCACAATATCTCATTTTTTATAAACACATTTGTGTGTATATATATACTCTAAATTTACATATACGTGTGAATATATGTATCATATACATGTGAAATGTGTACTGTCTGTATATATGTATTTGTACCAGATACATCTAATTTGCATATAAAACACACTAACCCTTTCCCCAATAGAGGATGCAAAGCCCTTTGAGAACTTCAATTTCTCAATAGCTCATAACTTACTATGATGTAAACTTGACAACATTTAACTACAGTTAATATAAAACCATACTATCTTATGTTACAAATTTTTATTTTTATTTTTACCTTTTTTATCAAGAATATTGCAGGAGTACACACATCTTGGTTACATAATTTGCTTTTGTACAAGTTGAGTCAAAGCTGTGTGTCCTTCACCCAGATGGTGTGCATTGCACCCATTAGATGTACATTTACCCATCTCCTCGTCCTGCTCCTACCTGTTTGACTCCCGTTGGGTTTTACCTCTGTAGGCATGTAAGTATCGATTGACTTGTTCCAATTAAATATTGAGTATATGTGATTTTTTTTTTTCAATTCTTGGGAAACTTCACTGAGAATAATGGTTTCCAGTTCCATCAGGGTTGTTTCAAAAAAATCCTAGATTGCCATTTTTTATGGCTGAATAATACTCCATGTGATACATACCCCAGTTTTGTTTGTTTTTTTGGACAAAGTCTCAAGCTTTCACCCTCGCTAGAATGCTATGGTGTCATAGCTCACAGCAACCTCTAACTCTTGGGCTCAAGAGATCCTCTTGCCTCAGTTTTTCTGTTTTTAGTAGAGAAGGAGTCTCATTCTTATTAAGGCTGGTCTCAAACTCATAAGCTCCAGCAGTCCACCTGCCTCAGCCTCCCACATGCTGAGATTACAGGCATGAGCTACCCTACCCGGAATACATACCCCACATTTTATTAATCCACTCATATTAACAGACACTTGGGTTGTTTCTACATCTTTGTGATTGTGTATTATACTGCTATAAACATTCAAGTGCAGGTGATATTTTGATAAAATATCTCCCTCCCCCCCCTTTGGGTAAATATCTGGTCGTGGGATTGCTGAACCACATGGTAGGTCTACTTTTAGTTCTTTGAGATATCATCATTCTACTTTCTGTAGAGGCAGTTTACAGTCTCACCAACTCTCACAGAGTTACTTTCTCTCTACCTCCACCCCAGCATCTGTCATCTTGGGACTTTATGATAAGAGCCATTCTCCCTGAATTTAGATAATATTTCAATGTGCTTCAATATCTTTTCACTAACATCAGAGTGGTTACAACTTGTACTTGATGTGTCACCTAACGGGCAAATGACGTTACTCCTCAGCTAGAAATAATGGTAAATGAACCTTACAAACTCTCTCTGAGGATTAAATAGGATAATGTGTATAAGGCACATCACATGATACTAGAAACATAATGAATGCTCAAATTTTTTATTAATTGTTTAATTATATCTATAGGCAAGAACAAGTCTCTAGAAAAAACTAACTTTCAGACAAGGCTTATTTAGTTAGGTTCTCAGCATGTTAAGTTTGGAGTATCTGTAGGATATCAAGCAGTCACTTGGAAATAATGCTTGGGTGCTCAAGAGGTAGATCAGAGCTGTAGATGCAAATTTGGCACCATTTGGTGCCAATGTTATTTTTCAAATCACACAAATAAATCAGATCATTCAGAGAAAGAGTGTATGGTAAGACAAGTGGGAGAAAGAATAGTGTAACATTTACATGCAAATCTTTCTAGGACTAAATCACTTTTTCCATAACATGGACATAGCACTAAGTCATATTTTAGGGCGTACTTGTGGAAGAAGCTAAATGTGATGATGCAAGTAAAACACCGTAAAAATGTGAGGCTTCCAAAGTGCAGAAAGCCAAAAGATAAGAAAGGGAAATAATTTTCTAAAGAATGGTTTGTTAAAGAATGAAAGAATCCCAAATTTGAGGAAATTATAGATTTCATTAGGTATATAATATATATCATTTTGGTCCTTAGCATTCCCATTAGTATAATGAGCCCTCTAAATTAAAGAGTATTTATCCAAATATTAATTTATTGTCCTACTTTAAATATGAGCTTCCTAGTATAAAAACCAAGAGGGAAATGGAATCAGTTACAAGATTCAAAGTCATTCTCAGGGGGAAACGGTTATTTACTGTTTGTCTGTCTTTTGGATTTTGCTGCCCAGGCTGCAAGGCAGTGATCAGAGCTCACTGCAGCCTCGAGATCATAGGCTCAAGTTATCCTCCTACGTCAGCCTCCTGAATAGCTAGTGTGTGCCACAGGGATGGCTAATTTGTTTTTAAACTTTTTTACAAAGACAGTCTTGCTTTGTTGCCAAGGCCAATCTCAAACTCCTGGCCTCAAAGAATCCTCCTATTTTGGCCTCTCCAAGTGCTGAATTTACAGGCATGAGACCCCAAGCCTGACCTGTATTTGCTGGTTTTAAGGCTTGGTATTGATTTCTTTTCTGGGTTCTAACTTAAAAAAAAAAATGTGGAAATAATGGCTGGTACTTTTAACTTCTCTAAAATGCTTTTTATTTTATTATTATTGTTTTTTTGTTGTTTGCAGTTTTTGGCCGGGGCTGAGTTTGAACCCGCCACCTCAGACACATGGGGCCAGCGCCCTACCCCTTTGAGCCACAGGCATCTCCCCTCTAAAATGCTTTTTAAAATGAGTTGTATGAGGCTACTTCTCATAAAGTCTTTCTGTTTATGTTACTTCATAAATGCATATTTCCTAGAGACCTGGATAATGATACTGTGTCTAATATTATCACAATAATGAAGTCATTTAGTGAGCATTTATTATGTGCAAGTGCTTTATTTTACATTGTTTTTGTGCATATCCAGAAGAAACAAGAGGGAAAATATTATCCATGTTTTCTATGTGGAAAATCTGAAGTTCCATGGGGGTAAGTGGCTGCTCAAAGTCAAACCACCAGTAAGTAAGTAGAATGGCAAGGATTTAAAGCCAAGTCTACTCACCTTCAAGGCCCAGGATTGCTCCTCTGCTCTGGAGCTTAACTTACTGTTTTATCAGTAGGGTTTTCAATGTGAATGATTAAAGCAGAAATTAACTGATTTTTTCGATGAGGAAAGAGGGGCTCTGAGAGGTGAAATGATTTTCCTTGGGTCCCATGAGTCTTTTGATGCCAGGTGCCATATGTAGAGCCCCTTCCAGCTAGAACCTTACTCTGTTCCCACCCTCCTATGAACAGAAGATGTTTTCAGAAAAGCATAGAAAGTGGCAGACAGATGCTGTAGTTATTGATATAACTTCTGACGCCTATGCCATCAAAAAAGATCCTACTTTTTAGTTATTCTTTCTGCACAAAACACCAGTTTCAACACAAGACATTGGCCAGTGAGAAAAGCTTTTGAATAGAAGAATCTTGACCCAGCCTATCTGGTTCAGTAACACAGTTACTCTCTCTCCAGTGGAGTGTTGTCAAGAGAGTTGTCCTGAATTGGTTTCTCCTAGACTTCACAATTTATACTCTCTTTCCCTCTTTGGTTACACGAAAAATTTTCCTTACATTTCAAACAGCGGAGCCCTGCTGAATACCATGCCCTCATCAATATCCATTGGAATGCCAGCTAAATGATCCTATATATAAAGAAAGATAGTGAGTTAATAAATAAATACCCTTTTAAAGAATTTTCCTTTAATTGATGCAGAGAATTGGAACAACCACCTTAAAAGAAGAAATTATGAAATATAGCTGAAATAGAGCACATTGTTTAGACCTAAGGGACCTGTGGGCAGCCTGGCTTCAAATCAGAGCCCTGCTGTTTACCAGCCCTGTGCCTTAGAGCAAGTCTCATATTGGCTGAGGCCCAGTGTTTTTTCCTAATAAGGGAAAATTTATTGCACTATTTCCTATAGTGAGAGTGTTGTTGGGGGTGGAGAAATGTATAAGCTAATTCTTTTAGATTCTCTCTAGCCCTCATTTACCTAATGGGAACAGGGTCTTCATAGCTCAAAACCATTCCTTTTCTCTTTGGAATATTTCTTTCTTCAGAGAAGGCTGCACTGTGGTATATCCTCTGTCATTCCAAAAAAACAGGTATCAAAGATCCTTTTCAGCCATGCCAGAGAGACCTGGGGGTGTCCAGGGTTACTGTGACCAGCTGGGTACTTCCATCTAATTCCAGAAGTCCACTGTTCTCATACAACTCTTTCAGTAATAAAGTCATCATTTAGCTTTCTATCCACCCACTCCTTTATGTAACCTGATTACATGAACTCAGACCTTGGGAGGCTCCCTAAAAATCTGGACAAGGTTTAAATAAAATAATGTAGATAAAGTAATTAGCACAGTGCCAAGAGTTCTGTTTAGAGGCCTATTTTTCAGTGTTCTTCCTTCCGATGTGGATTTTACGTGCCACTGTAATTGATATTTGTCTATCTTCAAAATCTAAACCTTTACTGTATGGCATCCTTCCTATGAGGTCTACATATAACAAGGGAATCTTTCTCCTGCATACTTGTCTAAAAACTGGCTCTTTTCCTCAAATGAAATCCTTTTATTGCTGCCTTCCCGTCTCCCTCTGGCTGACATTGCTCTGGATCAGGGCACCATCACTGTCCTACTGCTTATGTCTGTCCCTTATCTCTATTCCTCCAGCATTGCCCTGGTTCAAGGCATTTTCACCTCCCATCTGAACTAGACCCTCTGAGGCTATCTCTTGCCAATGCATTACCCTCAATGTAACACATAGGGTCCTTCCCAAATCCAACACTGGCCCTTACTTTAACTCTTCAGTGTTACTCCATGAGGTATGTCCCAATGAATGTGTAGAACAAGTTTTTCCTATTCCAGTCTTGTGTACCCCTTTAGCCTCACCTATTGACATTCTTTTCATATTTCACACTTTATTCTACTCACATGAAGCTTCTTTTGCCTCCTTTAAGTGGCATACATCTTCCTCAACTCTAACTTAGCAAATGTGCTGGTCCCTGCACCTCGCCGTGCCCCATTCCCAATGCACTTCATCCCTGATATTTCCTCTTTATCTTTCAGCTGTAAATTAGCTGTCATGAACATCACCTCCACAGGACATGTCTCCTGAATGCTCCTTAGATAAGCGTCTTTCCTATGTTCTTCCATTTCATGCTGCTTAGACACTCTCTCCTGTATCCATATTTTTATCCCCTTGTTACTTTACCAGATTGTCCACTCCGTTTCAGCAAGGACTGTGTTTTATTCATCATTGTGTCCTCTGTCTCTAGCTCCAATATATTTGTTAAATAAATGAAGTAATAAAAAAGGGGCAAAGGAGATAAATCTGAGTTGGAATCTTACAAATTAGAATCCTGTGCCACTGTTGTATTCCTTGTGTTTCCAGGGTTCTTGGAAATTTGAAACACAAATACAAAGAGGGGATTATCATTTGCACTAAAAGTCACTAATATTAGTTACTCTCGTTATTAGCCACTTGCTTCCTGAAGACAGACTAGCCATACACACTCAGCAGATGTGCTGTAAGCATGTTGCACATCTGTCTAGAAGTATTAGAGCTGGATGAATTGATGTTTCATTAGTAGCCCCACTAAAAATACTACAAGCATTTTAGATAACAGAAAAGAAGCCCTTTTGCCCTTAAATGCACTTAGATGTTCACAGAAGTGTTAAGAGTTTCTCAAAAGTAAGGGGAAAGTAATCTTCAAAGTTTCTTATGACAAGAAGATTGAAATTTGCAAACTTCACCTCATTAACAATACTATACAGTTTTAAGTCTTCTGAAGACCCTCAATAAATATTAATTAAATTGAATGTAAATTGAATTAAGCAGAAAACCTGTCAATAACTCTTATTTTTTTCGTCAGAGGAATTTAAGGAGCTTTAACAGCTGCTCATTGACCTAAAACAATGAAAGTTTCAAGATATCAGCTGTGGAAAGAGGGAGAAAAAGGTGAGAGGGGAAGGATAAGATGTTGGAATCAACCAGATCTCAGTTCATATCTCAATTGTTCCATTAAATATTTGTGTGTATTCCGACAATTTACTCAAATGAGCCTTGATTAGCTTGTATCTAAACTAGAGATATTGATACTTGAATATTGCAGGTTTATTAGTGAGAGTAAAATATACTTGACTTTCTAACTCTAAATTAGAATCCACATTAAAGAAATTTCTCATCTAACTATACATGTCATGGTGACATATTGCCAGGTCAACACTTTTGGACTTATCCATCTCTTGAATCACTTTATGGTTTTATGGGTTGCATAGAAAGCTTATTGCTCTACCTCACTCTCTCTCTCTCTGTCCACACTTTTTAAGTACATTTTATTACAAATAAATAATTGTCTCTCTTAGGTTCATCTTTCTGGGCTAATGTCAGAGAATCAATTATTCTACACCAATTTGAGGACTCTATTTCTACCACCTTCTAACTTCTCTAGGTTCCTAAGAATACCGGTTATACAAGGAATCTAATTTTATTTCTGGACTGAAGGAAGTCCTCGGGTTGGGGACTTTTAGTGCTAAAATCATAGTTCCAGGCAATCTTGGATGCATTTGTCACCTTTCTCCAAGTTTGGGCCAAATTGAGAATTAGATTCAAGGGTCTCATAGGAAAAAATGAGGATCCCATCCCATCCTCCCCTTGGAGCTTCTCATTATCTTATACAAAACTAAGATAGTTACACAACTAAAGATAGTTACTTCAAAAGAGGGTTGACTACTAAACCAAAGGAAAATTGTAATCTTCACCACCCTGACATTTGTCCAGTAGAAAAATGGGGCTCATTGGAAGTCAACCTCTAATGTCATTAATTGGTGACAATGGAAAATAGGTTAAATGAGTAAGAGAGGGGAAGAGGGGGTGGAAGTTCTCTCCTAAAAGCCCCTGCTTGAATCTATAAAGAACTAGAAAGTGAATCTCCTAATTTGGGATGTCAGAGCTCTTCGAAGTTCCTTCCAGAAGTTACAAAACATAGGGAGGCAAGGTAGGTAGGGAGGTCAGTACTGATTTAGGGCACTTGAGACTGAACTTAAATCCTGGTTTCCCTGGTTCTCCACTGCGTGACCTCAAGCAAATTACTTTCTGAAAGTCTTAGTTGTTCAGGGAATTTAATGCATAAACTATTTAAAAGAGCTTTGCAAATTACTGCGCGAATATGTTGGTCCACATTGTTTAAATGGTGGTTTTCAACTGGGGGTAATTTTTCACACACATGCACACACACTCTGGGGACATTGACAATGACTAGAATGATTTCAGATTGTTACATGGTGGGAAAGGAGGGTGTTACCAGCATCTAGAAAGGCCAACCAGAGACGCTGTTCAAACATCTTATAATGCACAGGGCAATCTCTCTTCACCCCACAGAAAAGAGTGATCTGGTACCAAATTTTAATTATGTGGAGCTGAGAAACCATTTTAAAATTTGTTTTTAAAGTTTGGTATAATCCAAGTTTAAAGGTGATAATTGAATAATAACATTCAAGGACTTTTTTTTTTTTTTTAATTTTACATGCTCATTCAATTGGATACATCTCCTGGTTTATTTTTTTCCCTCCAGCTTTATTAAGTTAAAATTGACAAATAGACTATATATTTTAGAGGCTCACCATCATGTTTTGATATACATATGCACTACAAAATGATTACTACTATCAGACTAATTAAAATATACACTACCTCATATAGTTTGTGTGTGTATGGTGAAAACATTTAAGATCTACTCTCAGCAAATTTTAAGTATAAAAGACAGTATTTAACTATAGTCACCATACTGTACATTATATGTCTGGAACTTATTCAAACTCAAAAACTGAAATTTTGTACACTTTTACCAATATCTCCCCATTTCCCCCACCTGTCCCAACTCCTAACAACTACCATTGCATTCTTTTTTTGGGAGGTGGGGGGATTCATTGAGGGTAGAATAAGCCAGGTTACACTGATTGCATTTGTTAGGTAAAGTCCCTCTTGCAATCATGTCTTGCCCCCAGAAGGTGTGGCACACACCAGGGACCCACCCCCCTCCCTCCTTCCCTCTCTCTGCTCTTCCTTCTCCCCCCTCCATGACCTTAATTGTCGTTAATTGTCCTCATATCAAAATTGAGTATCATTGTATTCTTTGCTTCTCTGAGTTTTAATGTTTTAGTTTAAAAAAAGGCACAAAATAAGGAAATGACAGACTCTCCTATAAAAATTACTGGGAAACTGAATATCCACAATCTACATGCAGAAGAAAATTAGACCCTTATCTCACACTATGTACAAAAATCAAGTCAAAATTGATGAAAGACTTAAATATAAAACATGAAACTGTAAAATCACTAGGAAAAAACATAGGAAAAACCTTGACATTAGTCTGGGCAATGATAACACACCAAAAACAGAGGTAACAAAAGGAAACAATAGACAAATAAAAGTACATCAAACAAAAAAGCTTCTGCACAACCAAGAAAACAAAAGTGTGAGGGGACAACCCACAAAATAGAAGAAAATATGTGCAAGCCATACATCTGATAAGGGATTCATACCTAAAATGTAAAAGTTACTCAAACAACTCAATAGCAAGAAAACAAATAATCCAATTTTAAAAATGGGCTAAGGACCTGAATAGATATTTCTTAAAAGAGGACATACAGTTGGCCAATGGGAATATAAAAGAATTCCCAACATAACTAATTATCAGAGAAATTCAAATTAAAGCCACAATAAGATCTCAACTCATACCTGTTAGAATAGCTACCATCAAAAAGATTAAAGATAAACATTGGCAAAGATGTAAGAAAAAGGGATACCTTGCACACTGTTAATGGGAATGTAAACTTGTACAGCCATTATGGAAAATATGATACTCTGATAGTTTTTCAGAAAATTAAAACCAGAACTATTATAGTATGATCCTGCAATCCTACTTCTTGGTATACATCAGGAGGAAACAAAATCAATATGTTGAATTCATGAATATATCTGCACTTTCATGTTCGATGAATCATTATTCACAATGTACAAGATAAGGAATTGACATAAATATCCATGAATAAATGAATGGAGAGACAAAATGTGGTATATAGACACAATGGAATAAATTCATCCTTCAAAAAGTAAATCCTGTCATTTGTAAATACATAGATGATTCTAGTTTCCTCTAATTCACCCACATTAGAGGTGAAGATGTCATGATACTTTGATTATGATGGATTTTCAAAAGAATGTCTTTGTGTGTGAGCAAACACACATGTGTGTTCAACATATTCTTGAGTATTTTCTGGTTTTACCTGTAAATTATAACATCCCTGTAAGTAAGGAGAGCACAAAACAATTATCCCCATTTTACAGATGAGAAAACTGTTGTCCATCTTGGGGTTCCATAACTTGATGGAAGCCACAAAGTCACTATTAAATAGTGCAAGATTTTTTTTTCTGTTTTTGCTTTACAATTTAATATTTTTATATAGAGGCTGATACAGATATGCATCTGTGCTAATGTTTAGTATTTGTTTGGATTTAACATTCCATTAAAATTCATAAGAATTTGTCAAGCTTTTATAGTAAGTTTGGAGATACCCCAATGATACAATTCATGCCAACAAATTTTCAGAAACTAGTAGAAATATTTATTTAAAAATTGAGTGAATATAATGATGATAAGAAAAAGTTGGTTGATTTCTAAATTACTAGAGTGAACAGGTGTTTGAATAAATTTTCTAGGAAAATGATATCATCACATGAAAGTTAAGTAAAAAGTTAATATAAATAATGAACTCTTTCCAACATAACATATGTTATATACTCAAACATGCATATATACAAATAAGTGTTATATTCTCAGTTGGATTTTAAATCCCTTGGAAGTAGTGACTCTTTCTCATATCAGACGTAGGATGGTGCCTAGCTCATATATTTGTTTTTTAATTTAAAGAAATGGGGAAGGTAGGAGGGCAGTGAATGAATATATCAAAAAGACAGCCTACATAACCAAAGAAGAACTACATTGTTAGAGTGATAACTATATCTAAAATTTGTGGTAGGTTATGATTTTTAAATTGTTTTCTATATTAATATCATGCTTCTAAATCAGTAGGACTCACTTCACTGAATCAAATGTGTTCTCATACATAAATTAAAATTGTCAACATGGAATGAAGAAGAACAAACAAGTCAACCTGCATTTCAACCCTTCCTCATTAGGATGCTCCCTAAATCTGTTGAAACTTCATTCAGATATCCTCCAGCATGGTGAAGTGGATTGTGTCTGTCTCCCTTGTATAATAAAGATGCTGTGAAGAGCAAATAAAGACACGCTTGTGAAAGTTGAGCCATGAGGTAACTATTTAGTATCCCAGCCTGGCCCACTCTAACACAAGTACCAGTCAGTCAACAGTTCTCCAAGAATTGATGAACTCCACCACCAAGAACATAACCAACTGGACAGAAAAGCAATTCTTAGCAAGGATCTCATTCTTAAGAATGAGAAGAAATAGAAAGAGGAGGATGATTGGAAAGAAGGCATAGAATACAGAGTAGGTAAGGAAGAAACACCTCCAATTCTTTGACCCCTCAAATTTCTCTTTATCAACCCTACCCAGACATGACTTCTTTCCCACAACTTAGATGCTGAGTGTCCACATTAAAGGACTCCTTTACCAATAGAGCACGTCCATTTTCTTTACTATGGTTATTCACCAACCGTTCACCGGATCTGATTTATTAATGTTATAATCTGAACCCTGCTGGTAAAACCTGCAGGATAAGAAAATTGCCCAACCTTGTGGATCAGGGCAACAACAAATTGATGATTTCAAGCCTCATTTGAACATTCGACAGTGACAGCAATTTTTTATGTTTGCCCTACACCCTTCCCTCAAGCTTCCTTCTTTGCAGCCAGTTCACTGCCTCCAATTGAGTCTGGAAGCTCTCCCAATTCTTTCTTGGCTTTCTACAAATAAACCAGCCCTCATTTTTCATGGAATCCAGGACGGAAGACTTCTTTACTGTTCTCCCACAGTCCTCAATGTAAGCTTCATTTCCATCCACCTTTCCTCTCTTCCTCCCATCACAATAAATACTTCTGTCTCTTCCTATCTAAAGCTGATTCCTCTATCTGTGTTCTGGTGAACTTCAGTAGAATGCTGCCCTTTCAGCTTTTATATACCAATTGTGGATCCTGGGTCCATGTCTCTTTCTCACATGAACTCTTCCCATCAGTACTACACAGATACTTAGTTCACCCATGTTCAGAAGTTCAGTTCTGGGAGAACTGAAGTTTCTCCCAGATTAACAAACAATAAACCAAATTAAATAGATATCCTCTTCTGGTTACTGCCATTTTTGTTTTCTACCCTTTGCAGCCCAAATTTTATAATGGTGTCTCTACCCACAGGCTCTCATTTTTCATCCCATTTTCAAATCAACCCATTACTATCTGGCTTTCTTCCCCCAGGGTATTCCTCATTCCAGTGGCACATGTCATTGTATAATATGCAATTCACAAATACTTGCTGAATGAATCAAACTTGTGTTGCCCCACTTCTCCAATATCTTTAGCCAAGTTTATCAAAGACTTTGTTGTTGCTAAATCCAATAATTTTCTCTCATTTGTATCTAATAGTGACTGCTATCTCTCTTGTGACTCTTGGTTTTCCTTTATTTTTTCCTGTAACAATTCTATTGAGATAGACTCCTTGTACCACAAAATTCACATTTTTGAAGTGTGCAGTTTAATAGTTCATAGTATATTCACAGAGTTGTGCAATGCTAGCCACTATCTAATTCCAGAACATTTATATCATGTCAAAGAAACTCTACGCTCTGTAGCAGTCACTCCCAATTCTCCTCTTCCAACCAGCCAGTCCCTGGTAACCACTAATCTCTTTTCTGTCTCAATGGATTTGACTATTCAGGACATTTTATGTAAGTGAAGTCATTCAAAATGTGGTCTTTGTGACTCACTTCTTTCACTTTATGTAATGTGTTAAAGGTGTACTCATGGATAAGCACATCATTATTTTCTGTGGCTGAATAATATTCCATTGTTTAGATATATCACATGTTGTTTAACCATTCACCAATTGCTGGACAATTGGGTTACTTCTAATTTCTGGCTACTATGAATAATGCTGTTATGAATATTTATGGACAAGTTTTTGTATGGAAGTAAATTTTTCATTTTTCTTGAGTATATACCTAAAAATGGATCTGCTGAGTCATATGGTAACTCTATGCTTAACATTTTGAAGGACTGCCAAACTGATCTCAAAAGTAGGTGCACCATTTAACATTTCCAGCATTTTTCCACTATTTCTATCCCTGCCAAACCTCTTACTGCCTGTCTTTTTAAATTCTAGTCATCCTAGTGGGAGTGAAAGAGTGTCTCGTTGTAACGTTAATTTGCACTTTCCTCCGTGGTTGATAATGTTAAGCAAAATACAAGAAATAAAAGAAAATAAGCCAAGCATATTTTCTTGGGCTTATTGGCCATTTCTATATCTTTAAAAAAAAAAAAAAAATACAGTAGAACTTACATCGGTGACAACCTTTCTACACTGACCACCTCCTTAATTTGACCTAATTTTCAGAGACCAGACATATACCACAACTATATACCAGCACAACAGGCCTAGTTCCTTATGTTGACCACCTCCACGTGTTGACCAATTTGTTACAATACCTTGGGTGGTCAATTTACAGAGGTTCTACTGCATCTATTTGACTATTTTGCCCATTGTTAAATTGTTATGCCTCTTTATTGTTGAATTGTGGTAGTTTCTTAAATATTCCACATACAGATTCTTCATAAAAGATATGATTTTCAAATATGTTTCCCAATCCTGTGTTTTCACTTTCTTGATGATGACCTTTGAAACAATTTTTTGAACTTGATAAAATTCAGTTTACCTATTTATTGTGTTTTTACTTATGTATTTAGTGTCATATCTAAGAAACTTGTTAACCCCATGTCATGAAGATTTACTACTATATTTACTTATAACTGTTTTATACTTTTATCTGTGATACTTAGGTCTGTGACCTATTTTATATTAACTTTTCAGTATGGTGCAAAGGAAAGGCCAAGTTCATTTTTTTCCCAAAGTAGATGCCAGTTTTTTTCAGCACTATTTGTTGAAAAGACTATCTTTTCTTACTGATTTGTCTGTGCAATCTTGTCAAAAATCAATTCACTATACATATAAAATTTTATTTCTCAATTCTTATTTTTACCCTATCAATGTATAACCTATTCTTATACCAGTACAACAATTTCTTAAATACTGTATTTTTATTGAAAGTTATGAAGTCAAGAAGTGTGAGTTCTTCAACTTTGTTCCTTTTCTGGATTGGTTTGGTTATTCTTTGTCCCTTGAATTTCTCTGTAAATTTCAAGATCATCTTGTCAATTTCCACCAAAGAAAGAGAGAGAGAGAGAGAGAGAGAGAGAGAGAGACAGGAATTGATAGGCATTGCATTGAATTTCTTTTCAATTTGGGGAATATTGCCATCTTAACAATATTAAATTTTCCAGTCTCTGAATGTGAGAAACATACCATTAAAAGTGGGCAAAAGACATGAACAGAAGTTTTTTTAAGGAGTATAGACAAATGGCCAACAAACACATGAAAAACTGTTCAACATCACTAATCATCAGGGAAATGAAAATTAAAACCACAATTAGTATCATGTTACCCTTATTAAAATGGCTTTTGTTAAAAAGTCCAAAAACAATAGATGCCGGCATGGATACAGAGACAAAAGAATACTTATACACTGTTGGTGGGAGTGCAAATTAGCACAACGTTTATGTAAAACAGTGTGGAAAGTTCTCAAATAACTAAAAATAGACCTAACATTTGATACAGCAAACCTACTGCTGGGTATCTACCAAAGGAAAAGTACTTATTTTATCAGAAACACACCTGTGTCTGAATATTTATTCAGCACAATTCACAATTGTAAAGTTATGGAAGCAACCCAAATGCCTATCAATTCATGACAGAATTAACAAAATGTGGTAAATGTATACTATGGAGTACTACTTAGCCACAAAAACAAGAAATTAATGCTGTTGCAGCAATTTGGATGGAACTTATGACCAAGTGAAGCGTCTCAAGAATGAAAAAACAAATACCACCCCTACTTTTTTTTTATTATTTCAGATTAATAGAAGGTACAAATGATTAGGTTACATTGTTTATGTTTCTAAGGTAAAGTTCAAGTTGTAGTTGAGCCCTTCACCCAGGGAGTGTGCTGTCCACCCTAACTTTGTGCCCATTAGGTGTGAGCTTACCAATCCCCCTCCTTCCTTTCCTCTCCCCTTTGCCTCCTTCCCCTCCCTCCACTTGAAGTTAATTGTGTCTTTCTCTCATGTGGGATTTATCTATTTGTTTCATATTAGTATTGATTACATTGGATGCTTGTTTTTCCATTGTTGTGATACTTTACTAAGGAAAATATACTTCAAATCCATCCAGGTAACTATCATATATACTTTTCAATAAATTAGAACTAGCTGAGGGGCACACATGTGCACAGGGGGAAATAAAAATCATTTCAGTGAACATGAGTTGGGTGATGGGCACACTTACAGCCCAATTATAAAAGCAATCCATGTAAACAAAACATTTGTATGCATATAATATTTTAAAATTTAAAAAATGTATTTAGGCATGCTTAAATTTAAATTTCTTTCAAATTTCACTGTTTTATAGTTTTGGTGTCTAAGTCTTATACTTATTTTAAAATGTATTTCTAGACTTTTTTTTTTTTAATGCTATCATACATGGAATTTTTTTTTTAATTTTGTTTTCTAATTGTTCAGAATTACTGTCAATTTCTGCACAGTGATCTTAGTAATCATAGTGATCATAGTGTATTCAGTAACCTTGTCCAACTCACTTATTAGTTCTAGTAATTTATTTTGTGTGTGTGGATTCCATAGGATTTTCTGTATAAATAATTACCAACTACAAGAAGAGATTTGTACTATTCTTTCCGATCTGGATGCCTTTTACTTCTTTATCTACCAATTGTCCTGGCTAGAACCTATAGCAAAAGTTGAATGGACTTTAAGCTCCAATGCTGTTGAGTTGGATTCTGTTACTAGCAACTTAAATAATGCAAGAAGCTTCAGAGCATGGCTGCAACATGAGTTAAGCTGGCCATACCCAGTAAAATTATTCTAATTTTACTCACTAATGTATCTACTCTTAGCTGAAATGATGAGGCTGCTTTCACAGCCAGTGTTGTTCAGACTCATTCAGCCCATCTTCGTCTTGGTACATGCTGGGCAGATCGCGTCAGCAAACTTTCCTCTCATACTGTGCCAAAAGATCAGTATTACCCATTAATTAAGACCTTGAAAGGATAGTTTCCCTCTCTTTTTTATCTTTCACCATCTTCTCAAACATAATTCCAGTTCTGTCAGGAAGGGAAAAAAATAAACAGTTGTATTTGCTAGTTAAAATTTACCACTCATACATGAACTGCTATTGTCTTAAAAGCAAACGTTTTACCACTTTTTCATACATTCTAGTACATGCAGATTATATAACTCCTTTCAAAATTGTAAAACAGTATAAATGGTAATTATTGGATCTCACAAATACATGTTATAAACCTGTTTTCTCTTACTCACTGGTTCCTGACTTTGAGACATTCGCTTTACCATTCAATCTTTCAATCTCAGTTTCTTTTCTTTCCTTTTTTTTTTTTTAATTTATAAAATGTGGCAATATCCATCCACACTTCAGGATTGCTGGAAGAATTAACTACGTGAATGGCTATAAAAAGCCTAATACAGGACCTTGTCAATGACAGCCACTCACTAGATGACAATAGAGTAAACTTAGTTTATTGTCATCGTTGTGTTGTGGTCATTCACCCTAAACCTCTGCGCTA
This sequence comes from Loris lydekkerianus, assembly GCA_963574355.1. Taxonomy (NCBI): domain Eukaryota; kingdom Metazoa; phylum Chordata; class Mammalia; order Primates; family Lorisidae; genus Loris; species Loris lydekkerianus. Next base: position 39,587 of record CAUYPK010029360.1, read on the forward strand.
TGAACAGATTTCAGCCTGTAATCTTTTGTTTCTCCTTTCTAATCCTTCACTTCCTCTGGCTGTACCAGTTAGGTTCCCAACAAGCAGGCCACTTGTGTCTGAATCTGGCAGACCCTGAAATTGCTGCTTGGCTTTGTCAGACAAGTTCAGGCATGTACCGACATGTCCATGGGTTTCTCAAAATCTCTGCCAAAGCCAGAACACAACTCCTCCCTCCCTTCCTGCTGGGTGCTGTGCTCAGAGCTGTTGGACCTAAGTCTGTGCTTTCGAAACTTCAGTATTTACATGGGGTCTGTGCCTCTGATTTACCCGGTGTCCAGCTGCTGATACTTATCTTGAAATTTCTAAGTACAAGACTGCAATCAAAGCATCAGGGCACAGAAATAAACAAATAAAGATGTTTGGGGACTGCCTGCTTTTCTCATGCGATTTGCACATTTTTCTTTGGCTTGCGTAATCCGAGGTGGCTGGGACCACAGGCCCCTTCATTCCTTGGCCCAGTGGCAGCACATGGCAATGTTACAAATACAGGAGCTGGACATTCAGGAGGGGCCTCACCCCTGTTAGGAAAGTGTCCACCTCTGTGCCTCCCAGACAGCGTTGACGCATTCAGACAAGCTGGACAAAGAACGTACAGTCTACATTCCCTGGCCTTTGAAGGAAAGATGTTGCAATGTACAGGGCAATTGGACTGTTTGCCTAATTCATCAAAACATTCACATTTGCTAGTAATACAATGTATCCATGATGAAAAGACTCAGGGGAGGCTCTGTGGATTGAGGGTAAAGTGGCTCATGTCTCTTAATTTCTACCATTTGGCTAAGCTTTGAAGCAGCCTTTCCTTCATTCATGAAAGTGTTACAGGGTTGTTAAAAATGCATGGGCTTTGGAACCAGATGGATTTGTGGCTCAAACTTGCTAGCTGTAGGAACTTGGGCAATATAGCTTTTCTAAAGCTTCTGCTCTCATCTGGAAAGTAAGGGCAATAAAACTAAACTCTTACAGCTTTTACAGGGATTCTTACAGATAATGTATAGTACTTAGCAGGGTAACTTGCACAGTAAGTGCCATAAATGAACTTTTATCATTCATCCACTTCTTTAGACCTTACCACATGCCAGGTGCTCCGCTGGACACTCAGCATTGCTTTCCACCTCATAGTTGACTGAACGTCACTATAGGAGTTGGGAGAGAGGGCAAACCATATTTTGAAAAAGGCACAGGAAGCCTGAGTTTAGACCCAGTATCACCTAAGATTAATTCACATGGCCTTCAGCAAGACATAACTCTCTAGTTCTCAGTTTCTTCAGCTATAAATTAGACTAGTTATTCCTATCCAGAAAAGCTAATGGGAAGATTTAATAATAATTGTTATTTTTATTTTTATTAAAAGAGGTGGCATTTGGCATTGACATAGAGCTTATTTGTTTCCTAGCACTGTATAAGCATTTTACACTTATTTATTTAATTTTCACAGGGAGAATTATTGTACACATTTAACTAGTAAAGGAATGAAGGGACAGAGAAGTTAAGTGACTTGACTTTAACAAGTAATCTAGAAATCAGCAAATTTGACTTCAGAATCTTTTCTCTCAATCATTACACTTGTACTTGACTATAGTTAGTAACCAGAAATCAGCAAATTTGACTCCAGAATCTTTTCTCTTAACCATTACACTTGTACTTGACTGTAGCTAGTAACCAGAAATCACCAAATTTGACTCCAGAATCTTTTCTCTCAATCATTTCACGTGTACTTGGTGAACCATACACCCTGTATAAACATAGAGATTCATTAACACCATGAAAAATTCTACCAAATAAACTAACATTTTTCTCTAACCATTGTAGGATCCAACATGATCCTTTTTAAAGGAACTGAAGCAGTTGTTCTGCAATGACTTTTTTCCAGAATTTTACTATAAGAACTTTTCAAAGAAAAAAGAAAAGTTTTAGTATTTTGAGGGTGAACATACATATACATAATCCTTAGATTCTATAATTAACATTTTGTTATACTTTATTTATCACATACCTCTTTCCAGCCCTCTCTCCACCTACCTTTCCCATCTCTTTCTCTACATTTCCAGACCTCTCTCCATTGATCATTTCATCTCACTTGTGATGCATTACAAAATAAATTGCAGACATCACTATTTTTCACTCAAATACCCTAGTATACCTATCATTAATAAGAATTTAGTATACTTTGTAATTCTTTTTATTCTTTTCCAAAATGCATTTTAGGTCTCATAACTGGAGTAAAGATTTTGCCACCTCAGAGAATAAATAAACTAACACTGAATCATGGGATAGTCTACTTTAAATGTTATCACTTTATTAATAGTGTTGTTACTGTTATTGTTGTTGATTTTCCCACCTGATTTTCCAATCCTATGAGCCAGTCTGCTATTCAGCTGCTTTCTTCCCTGCTCAGATCTTTCTTTTCATCCCAGACATAATGAATGACTCCTGCTCATGTTTTCCCACTCCCACCCTCACCCTCTTGTGCCCATATCCAACCACAGTTTGCTCTCTGGCAGACCTCCATATGTCCAGTGGCATTCCAGTGCTGCCACAGAATTCCACATGGTATCCAAGCATCTGTCTGACCCAGTCTGTTATTACAATAGCACCTTATATTTAGTTGGTGCTGTCCATTATTTCATCCAGAAAGTATTTATCAAGAGCCTTATTTAACCAGGTGACCAGGAGAGGGGAAAGGCCTAGCGTGGGTTGGAGGCACTGAGTAACAGAAGAATTACCTCAACCAACACACTTTTATTGCATAACTTCTATGTACACAGCATTGTCAGCAAGGAGTTTATAGTCAAGTTGAGGGAAGAAAACAAATGCAGAAGAAATAGAGACCAGTAGAGAGAGAAGAAAGAACAAATTCTGTGTAGTCTTGTAAAACGTTTTGTGTGCATGCCTGCCACAGAGATGTAGAATAAGGCTGCTTTTAGGATTTGATTGGGACTTCTGGAGGGAAATTAGACTGTAAATGAATACTGGATAGATCCAAAACTATGCCTCAATAGAATAAAATAGGTATTTGTAATAATAGAATTATTAAATGAAACAGGGCTTTTAAAAAAATAGAATTATGTTGGGCAATGGATAAAGTGTCTTATATTGCATGAAAAGATTTAATAATGGAGTCAAGGACATTTGAGCTGTAAAACACTACCACAAGGATGGATTCCACAAAATTGGAAAAATGGTCAAGATAAGAGCTTGTCTAGACTTGTTAGAGCTGAACTGTTGGGCAACATTCTGTGTATCATAATTAGGCAGAGATGAGAGGTAACATTCTATTTAATTGACAAAGAAACAATAAACAAGGAGCTAAAGAGAGTGAAGCCCAGTGAAGAGACCAGAGAGAAATCCAATGGGAAAATCCAACTATTGCAAAGACCAGAATAACCAAGTGTAGCAAATCCAAGCTATGGAACAAACACAGGTCAGTGTCCTGATTCTGTTGCCTTCTATGTACGAGAAGTCCAGATTTATCAGCTTCAGCTTTCTAAGTTATAAAATTAGGAAAAGAAATTTACTCTTAAAGGATATTGTATGGGCTAAATAAGATGCTCAGTGAAACTCGTCTAGCATGGCCTCTGGTGCAGACAGCTTGCTTACAATTTTAGTTAGTTTGCTGCACTTGGGTCCCTTCAGTGTTGACTCTAGGGAGTATAGAACTCTGAGAATCCCCACTAAAACTTATGAGCCTTTATTGCAACCAGAGTTAAGGGATGTGACCCATGTTCAGCATCATCCTTGAGCACAAATGGTGACTTTGATTAAATAATAATAAAGAAAAAAAAGGTATCTGTTGGGACAAATTAGTTTTTAAGATTTCTCTTGGTAAACTAAAATAATAATAAAATGATAATTATAAAACAAGCATCATTTTACCAAGCCCAGAAACATCATTTGGAGAGTAGAGTACAGACTGGGTTTGAGCTCCGGTTCACCTTCTCAGCCAAGACAGCCCTGGTCATGATTCTAAACGACATATTGGGAGAAGAGAGAAATGAGACTACTTTATTTCTTTTTTTCTCTTGAGGAGAAAGAAAGAGAAGCTGATTACTTTGCTAGCAAAGGAGGAAAATGGCAGACAATGGTGTTAAAACCCAAGTTCCTGCTTCTGAGCAAAAGCACAGAGCTTTTAAGGGCTCTGATGCCATAATTCTACCTTGGTCCAAGATAATCTCATGTCACGTGGTCCCTGCTTGTATTCATCCCATCTTCAGCTAAAACAGTCTTGTGACCTCCACCAGGATTAATTCCAACTTTGACTAAGAGGATCTCCCAACCTCTGCCCATGCTACCTTCAGCTAAGAAGATCTTGTGACCTCCACCCAGATGATTCCCTTGACCTATCACCTGTGGCACAAAGAGCAAGAGACATTCTCCTGCCTCTTTGGACCCCTGGCCCAAGGGAGGAATGCAGATTTCAGCTCTCCAAAAGTTGAAGAGGCAGAAAATATTTTGCCATTTTTTTTCAGGCCATTCCCTCTGCAATATATTCCATACTTTAATAGACCAGAAATGGTGCATGACAGGAGCCCTTGAGAAACTGAAAAACTATCTCTTTGGGCAGCTGTGAAGCTGACCAAAAGCATCAGATGACTTCTGGTATACTTTGTATCTCTAGAATTTGGAAGCCTAGAATTTTTATACTATTCCAGCCTCAGGCCTGCCACATGATACAGTCTTTTGTATATAACCAGGGTCAGATTAAAGACAATTGCCCATATTTTTAATATATATCAAAGAATTCTAACTCCAAGAAAACTTGTTAACTCTTTGAAGACTGCAGGCTCATATGTGGGTTCGTGTCAATCCCATTTGTTCTGGGTGCTTTGCTGTGTTTACCATGTTCTTCACTTACTTCTCTATTTCCCTCTTTTTCATATTAGATAATAATGATCCACATGGAGATCTGAGCATTTCCAAGGATACTGCATTGCCAAGATGTCCCCAGAACTGCATTCCTAGGCATCCTCAAAATACCAAATTTTGACTATGTGCTCCCCTAGAATGAGCAGGAAGTTCCATGCATTTGCATTCATTGGGTGCCATTGTGTATCTCTTTGTACTTCTGTGCCCCATAGAAATCCCTATATCAACATCTTCAGCCTCAGTCGCTGGGCCATGCCAGACATGTCAGAGGCACGCAGTTGTCCTTACCTCTCCCCTTCCGTCCTTCTCTGCAGTCTTCTCCGTCCCATCTCCTCCATCCAGTGCAAAACTACACATATAAATAAACATGCACCCAGTCGGTTCTCCAAACGTGTATAAATCCCAGTGTTAGCCCCAGTTTGGGCTCATATTGCTCCACAGTAAATCTATCAGGAGTGTTTGTGAAGTCCTCACAGGATGGCCAACTGAACTGAGTTCTTGGGATACATTTTAAATGAAATTCAGTGGACCTTGCTGTGCAGAAATACAGTCAAATAAGGACAGGTTTACTTTTCAAACAGAACTTTGATTTTGATTTTTTTTTTTTAACAAACTAAAACAGACTCATTTTAAACAAATTTAAAAATTCATACCAAAAAAGGGATGGGGGAATCACCAACAAATCTCTCCATCCGGACACGATATCTGGTAACTGTTGGTTCATATCATTCCATCATTTAACTACTTCTTAATTCTAAGTATAGGTTATTTCTACCATTTTGCTGTGGTTTTTTTATTGCTGGGGATTCATTGAGGGTACAAAGAACCAGATTACATTTGATTCCATTTATCTCTCTGTCCTGTCCAACATTATGCTATTTTATTTATTTTTCTTTTAAATGTTGCAGATGAAATTTTAGCTCTTTTTATTTTTTTGTTTGTTTTTATTAAATCATAACTGTGTACATTGATGCATTTATGGGGTTCAATGTACTGATTTGATATACAATGTGAAAGACTGACATTGAACTAAGTAACACATCATCATTTTGCTATTTTAAAACCATAAACACTTTTATAAACATAGCTTTGATGAGTTCCACAATTATCAGTTTAGAATAAGTTTTTAGAAATGAAAATCAGTGCCACACATCCCTACAGCTGACCATTTGTTAATTTAAGCCAATTTCATTTTTAAAAATATCCCAAATCCCAGTAATGCTCACCACTTCCCCCTGTCTCTGGCCCATCACCTGAGTTTGTCGTGCTACCCTCCTCTGGCCCACTCCCCCAGCCTCTTTTCAGTCCACTTCCTTCTTGTCCATCACCCAGGTCTATCATCTTGTTCCATTTCCACCCCCATCAATTTATCACCTTAGTCTACTTTGCCCCCATCACTGATATATACTATTGGCTTTTCTGCTTCTATACTGACTCCCTTAGTTTGTTTGCCACTTATTAGAATGAGAAATATTTCAAAAAAGAAAGATCATGCCAATTTCTAACTCCTAGAACACTTGGAATCGAGTGCCCATCATGGCCTCTGCAGCCGTGGAATTCTTGTGTGATCTTTTCTTTACCCACATGCCAGAGGCCTCCTCTCACCACGCCACCCCTGCTTCCACCCATCAGTCCATGGCAGCTGGCCCCTTTTCTTTCTTCTCTTTCCTTTCTTTCTTTTTTTCTTTCTTTTTTTTTTTTTTTTTTTTTTTTTTTTGAGACAGAGTCTCATTTTTTTTGCCCCTGGTAAAGTGCCATGACTTCACAGTTCACAGCAACCACAAACTCTTGGGCTCAGGCTCAGCACCCATAGAACAGAAGTTACAGTGCTAGCCCCATGCACCAAAGCTGGTGGGTTTGAACCCAGCCCGGGCCAGCTAAACAATAATGAAACTGTAACAAAAAAATAGTTGGGCATTGTGGCCAGCACCTATAGTCCCAGCTACTTGGCAGGCTGAGTCAAGAGAATCCCTTAAGTCCAAGAGTTTGAGGTTACTGTGAGGTGGGAACCTATTTAGGGCAACATAGTGTGACTCTGTCTTAAAAAAAAACCTCCTGGGCTCAAGCAATTCTCTTGCATCAGCCTCCTGAGTAGCTAGGACTACAGGTGCCCACCACAGTGCCTGGCTATTTTTACAGATAAGGTCTTGCTCTGGCTCAGGTTGTCTCGAACTCATGAGCTCAAGCGATCCTCAGACTCCTAGAGTGCTGGGATTACAGGCGTGAGCCACCACGTCCGGCAACTGGCCCTTTTTCTGTCCCTTAAAAGAAACAATATTTTTCACATCAGGACTTTTACACTGTTTGTTGTTGTTGTTGTTGTTGTTTGTTTATTTGTTTTCTCCTCCAGAAAATTCTTGATTTAGATCTTCAAATGAGCCTCTCCCTCATTTTATTCTAAAATAGTTCTTCTTTATCCTCCTCACTCTCCTTTATCCATCAACATTCTGCTTTGTTTTTTATCATGTCATAATCCTCTTGTTACATTAGAAATGCACTTTCTTGTTTCCCCACATTAGAAATGAAGTTTCATGAATCCTTCATTTCTGTGCCCCAAATAGCTCAAAAAATACCTAATACAGTAGATGCTCAATAATTAAGTATCAACTGAATATGTGAATAAAAGAGTAACCAAGTTGTCCTATTAGATTATATGCAGAACAATAGGCTTTTGATGCCTACTGACACACTGGACTTCAAAAACATTGTGTCTTCTCTGCTCTCATTAGCAGAGAAGTAAAGGGGATAATTTTAAATTCACTTGCCCAGATTATTTTCATGTTTATTTTCTTAACATCAACACCAAATAATGTTCTTAAAAGTGCAATTTTATGTTTCATCTGCTTATTATTTATTATACAAAATGACTCAAAATAATGTGAAATAAAACTTTCTACAGAGTAGGCATATTTTTCTCTGCAACTGAATTTCCCTTTCTACCTATATAGCTGTATTTCTAAAGGAAAAAATTTAAAGCTGAAAAAAGTCCAAGCAGATAAAACTGAAGAGACGGTTTTGTAAAACAGGAAAAGCTTGACCTCTGGAATCAGAATCATACCTATCTAAATTAAAATTCTAGAAACATTCTTTATTCACTGAGCAACCAGGTACATTTTTAATGCCACATTGAAACTTCAGACTCTAGATATGGACGCAACCATTATTTTCCATTCAGAGTTGCAGTTAGGATTAAATAAAATACCAGGTATAAAAGCCATCTAGACTAGGGTTTGATATGTTCAATATATAAAATCTGTTTTTTTATTAATATTAAATCATCGCTGTGTACATTAATGCGATCATGGGGCACCATACATTGGTTTTATAAACAGTTTGACACATTTTCATCACACTGGTTAACATAGCCTTCCTGGCATTTTCTTAGTTATTATGTTAAGACAATTATATTCTACATTTACTAGTTTTCACATGTACCCTTGTAAGATGCACCGCAGGTGTAATCCCACCTATCAGCCTCCCTCTTTCATCCCCCCCCCTTCCCTTCCCTCTCCCCATTCCCCATATTCTTAGGTTATAACTGGGTTACAGCTTTCATGTGAAAGCCCTAAATTAGTTTCATAGTAGGGCTGAGTACATTGGATACTTTTTCTTCCATTCTTGAGATACTTTACTAAGAAGAATATGTTCCATGTAAACATGAACAAGGAAAAGTCTCCATCTTTCTTTAAGGCTGCATAATATTCCATGGCGTACATATACCACAATTTATTAATGCATTCGTGGATCGATGGGCACTTGGGCTTTTTCCATGAATTAGCAATTATGAATTTGGCTGCAATAAACATTCTGGTACAAATATCTTTGTTATAATGTGATTTTCGGTCTTCTGCGTATATACCTAGTAGAGGAATTATAGGATTGAATGACAGGTCTATTTTTAGATCTCTAAGCATTCTCCAAACATCTTTCCAAAAGGAATGTATTAATTTGCATTCCCACCAGCAGTGCAGAAGTGTTCTCTTTTCTCCACATCCATGCCAACATCTCTGGTCTTGGGATTTTGTGATATGGGCTAATCTTACTGGAGTTAGATGGTATCTCAAGGTAGTTTTGATTTGCATTTCTCTGATGATTAAAGATGATGAGCATTTTTTCATATGTCTGTAGTCCGTGCTCCTGTCTTCTTCAGAGAAGTTTCTCTTCAAGTCCCTTGTCCAGCCTGCGATGGAATCACTTGTTCTTTTCTTGCTTATATGTTTGAGTTCTCTGTGGATTCTGGTTATTAAACCTTTGTTGGAGACATAACCTGCAAATATCTTCTCCCATTCTGAGAGCTGTCTGCTTGCTTTACTTACTGTGTTCTTGGCTGTGCAGAAGCTTTTTAGTTTGATCAGGTCCTAGTAGTGTATTTTTGATGCTGCTTCAATTGCCTGGGGAGTCCTCCTCATAAAATACTCTCCCAGACCGATTTCTTCAAGGGTTTTCCCTGCACTTCCTTCAAGTATTTTTATAGTTTCATGTCTTAAGTTTAAATCTTTTATCCAGTGAGAGTCTGTCTTAGTTAATGGTGAAAGGTGTGGGTCCAGTTTCAGTCTTCTGCAGGTTGCCAACCAGCTCACCCAGCACCATTTGTTAAATAGGGAATCTTTCCCCACTGAATGTTTTTAATTGGCTTGTCAAAGATCAAATAATGGTAAGTAGCTGGATTCATCTCTTGGTTCTCTAGTCTGTTCCAGACATCTACTTCTCTGTTTTTGTGCCAGTACCATGCTGTTTTTATCACTATCGATTTATAATGTAGTCTGAGGTCTGGTAGCATAATTCCTCCTGCTTTGTTTTTATTTCTGAGTGATGTCTTGGCTATTTGAGTTTTTTTCTGATTCCATATAAAACTAAGTATTATTTTTTCAAGATCTTTAAAGTATGACAGTGGGGCTTTAATAGGGATTGCATTTAAATTGTATATTGCTTTGGGTAGTATGGACATTTTAACAATGTTGATTCTTCCCAGCCATGAGCATGGTATGTTTTTCCATTTGTTAATGTTTTCAACTATTTCTTTTCCATTATCCAAGAAATAATTAAATCTTCTATTCATTGTTCCTCTGAGGGAAAAGGAATGTGTGGTGAATGGTATGTTCCCAGAAACAATATGGAAGAAATACATACCTACTGGTTTGTCTGAACAAAGCAGTGGTTGTAATGCCCCATGTTTTTTCCTATGATCAACATGTTGCTGTAAAATAGTACTATTGAAATGATATAAAGGATAAGGTGGTGAAAAGCCCCATAGTTAAGAATATGAATTCTGAGGTCAGGTGCTCCTGGGTTGGAAGCTCACTTCATTATTTACTGTTGAGTTTTACTGCAAGTTACTTAGTCATTCTGAACCTAGTTTCATCACCTTGTAGTACTAGTTATGAAAATAAGATCATGCCATGGGACTATGGGGATTTCATTCAGGTAAAACTCTTATGATAATACTAGCTGCCTCTAAAGGTTGTTGAGAGAATTAAATGTAGAAAATAATTTAAATATACTCAGAAGAGTCTAAATAGTATTTTTATAGTTATTACTATTACGAAGTGTGTGTAGTTTGAATACTACAGAAACATTTTAAATTTACCCATATGAAGACATGTAAATATCAACATAGTGTTTTTAGACAAAACTATTTTCAAAATGAATAATATATTTATTGCATAGTTCATCTCAATTTATCAGTAGACTGTTTCTCTCTTTTCTGGAATACTCTCTGTAAGGTTAATTGATATTCTAGTCCTCTAATGTGGGGAAGCATGTCTAGCAGTAGCTTGGCTCATAGCCAGATGCCTAATGCCTCCAGGTTATTCTGGAGAGAATTCCTATGTGGACATCACATTGCATTATTGGTATGGTAGTTTATTTTGTATGACTCTTTCTAAATGAATCTATACCAATGATTTATTTCAATCATGATGTCCTTCAACACTTGACCAAGAATAACTTCTTAGATTGGGTTAACCTTACTAGTGATGACGACATTAATTTTTTTTTATTATTATTATTATTCTAGTCCTTTCCTCTCAGACATCATGTTCTTCCTTTAGCTCTACTGAATACAAGCTTATGACTTGGCGAGCGTTAAAGATTTACCTGTTTATTAACATTTTACTCACAAGGATAAAACTCTTGAAATATTACAGCTCATTTTCAAGAATGTCCTTGGGATGGAAAGCAGATATATTTTTTGTCACATTACATTATCAGACCATGTAGGTCACTGTCATAAAGCAGTCACTAGAAAAGTTACATGAAGCTGAATTATGCAATAGATTTTTTCATATTTTTGATACATATACATCTATATAATACTTGACGGTGAATTTTGATGATAAAGCTAAGGGCTATGATTGCTAAGCTCTTAAGATAAATAATTTTTGGAATGGAAAAATTGTATATTTTTGCTAATATATGGCAAAATTTTCATGTCTATTTTTATTAATGACAAGGTCATGGCGGGGGTGGAGGAAGGGGAGAGCAGAGAGAGAAAGAAAGAGGGAGGAGTGGAGAAAGTAAGAGCAGAGAGAGGGAAGGAGGGAAGGGGATGGGGCCTTGGTGTGTCCACACCTTTTGGGGGCAAGACAGGATTGCAAGAGGGACTTTATCTAACAAATGCAATCAGTGTCACCTGGTTTATTGTTCCCTCAATGAATCTCCAACAATTAAAAAAAAAAAAAAATATTCTTTTGGTTTTGTGGTTAACAGTTTAGTGAAAAATATGGTACAGCTTCTTGCCATTCTATCCTCTCTGTATGACGGTGGCATGCATCACTTATAGACTAGAGCTAGAATAGGAGAGATGTCAGTTTATCAGGTAAGGACCATATCAGTCTTTCATCCTAGTTGGCTCCAGAATATTTGCTGGGAGTTCTCAGTTGCTATTGTGAGAAGTATATTGGGAGCCAGAGTAGATTATAGCATGGTGGTTAATACTGTAGAACTGGAATTGGCCAGGACTAGTTTGGTGTCTATGTTCTATTACTTAATAACATTTTTCTTCAGTTTTCTTAATTCTAAACAGGGCATAACAATAATATGGTTTTGAGGTGGTTGTGAGGAAGAAGAAAGGATTTTGTTTCATACAAGACCTATAACAAATAAGCACTTGTAAAATGAGACCTATTATAGCTATATCCTCCCAAATTGTAACATTTCTTGAATAAATTGTTAGGATTGTCTAACAATTATTGTCTAAGGAATTAATTTATATATTTTTTTATTTTTTAGGCTGGGCCACTTCTTACCTAGAGCAGTAAATTGTGTGAACATGGTTCCCATTAAAAAATTAACCCTTCCTTTTATTTGTTACACTTTAGTTTTAGGTGGGTTTCTGAGAGCATGAGGATTCATTCAGTTTTAGCTCACATTAAAAATGCCCTATGCTCCAGTTGTTGCTTTAGGAGCTGATATAAAAAGTTTAAAATGTAAGTGGTAGCCCTGCCTTCAAAGAGCTTAAAGTTTAGTGTACCCTAGTCGCAGGAGTTTATGTTGCTATGGGAGCCCACAGGTAGTGTTGGAGAAATAATGTTAAGCTCAGACCTGTGGGTTAAATGGGAGAAATATTCCACGTAGAAGAAACAGAATGTCCAAAAATATGTAATGAAGAGTTAATATGTTGTGTTCAACAAGTTCAAATAAGGTATTATTATTATTATTATTATTTTTTTTTTTTTTGCAGATTTTGGCCAGGGCTGGGGTTAGGTTTGAACCCACCACCTCCGGTATATGGGGCTGGCGCCCTACAGCTTTGAGTCACAGGTGCCACTTGGTATTTTTGTTTTTGATAAGAATTCAAAGTGGAATCTCAAAACAGTAAGAAATGACAATGGAAAATCAGGCATAGGCAAGATCATGAATGACTGTTTATAGTACTTTGAATAACTTTCACTTTGTCATAAAGGACAAAGTAATACAATGAAAGATCTCAAGTAGGATAAGAAATTATGAATACTTATTTAGAAATTGGAGGGACAGAGGTCATAATTAAAGGAAAGCAAATAACAGCAGAGGCTATAGTTGTAACTCAGGTAGGAAACATGGATGTGTGTAGCAAACTAATGGCAAAAGGGATGTAAAGAAGCCAATGGACTTGCTGGGTGTCTAGAAAGATTACTTGTTGGACCCTGCCATGTGCCTAAGGCCTACTGCAACTTCCCAAACCTGACTAGAAGTAGATCCATAGAGCTACTTCCACGACTCAGCAAGGCCTGACCTAAAACTGCCTCTACCTAGATACAGCCAATCACCTTTGGCCCTGTACCTCATCCCCCACCTTCTTTCCCTGCCCTTTCCCCATGCTATATAAGCGTCTGCTTGACTCAATAAAGTTGAGTTCCTGCTTCGACAGACTCCCCGCTCCATGTGTTCCTGTTCGGGGCCGCCGACACTCGCCATCCCGCTCAGCCCTGGGGACGGAGTCAGGCTGGCCCTGCTCCCCCCTCTTCTGGACTTGCGGGATAGCCCGGCAATTACTCACTGAAAGTTTATAAAAGTTTAGATAATATCTATAGTAGCAATAACAGTAATAGTTAATACTTAAATAGGACTTATTATATTCTCATACTGTTCCAAGGGTTTTGATTATAGTAGGCCATATAATACAGAAAATGTCTCAGGTATTACTATAATCTTCATTTTTATTGAACAAATGGAGCAACAGAACATTGTCCAAATACACATAGCTAGTGACACCAAGATTTAAAGCCAAGGAACTCAGTTCTGGAGTTCAAGATATTCATCTGAGGCTACTCTGCTAACCCAAGTGACAATTACTAATAATGATCTTGCATTTATGTTCCAGGTGTGGTTTTAAGTGCACTATAGTTATTATTTCCTTGAAATTGTGGCAAGTGGTTCAAGTGAAGGAAGACACAATTAGGTTTCTTGCTTAGGTACAAAAGTAGGGATCCCATCAGATGAGCAAAATTTGACAATAATAAATTTAATTTTAGGCAAGTTTAGTTTGAGCTGCTTCTGAGTCATCCATTCAGAGTTGCACAGTAGATAGTTGACTATACATGACTATAGCACTGGTGAGTTATTTGGGCTGGATATAAAATTTCTTCATTAGGGCAATGCTTATGTCTCAAAGGAGTGGGGCGCTGGCCCCATATGCCAGAGGTGGCGGGTTCAAACCCAGCCCCTGCCAGAAACTGAAAACAAACCAACAAACAAACAAACAAAACTTCTTCATTCATCAGCATATGGATGGCAATTAGAAACCTAAGAATTCAGTTATAAAATTTTACAGAGAAAAGGATTGGAGAACACAGAAGAATATCAACTTTTAAGTCTGAGTGGAGGGAAATGACTAGCAATCAGGATATGACATGATCAAAGAGTTGGAAAAAATTCAAAAATGTGAAGTTACAGAAGTCATGATAAGAAACTTTTCAAGAATGAGAGTGTAGCCAACTGAGCAATGTCAAATACTACAAAATGTGTAAGAAACTTAAGGCCTGGAAAAATGCTTATTTGATACATAAAATAGAAGCCACTGATGACTTTAGTGTAGCAAGTTTCAGTGGAGTAGTGGAGGCAGAGGACAGATTTCAGTGAGGTAAGGACTCATGGAATGTAAGAAAGAGGTGATAGGAACATAAACTAGGGACTGAAGGACTTCACTGTAGTTCATAAAGAAGGTAGGTGGTAACTGTACTGTGAGTGGGTACATATGAAAAGAGTACAGATTAGTGGAACTGATCATCCAGAAATAAGGCCACACCTGTATAGTCATCTGATTGTAAATTTGCCCAAAATATTCAATGTGGAAAAATAGCCTATTCAAGAAATGATGTTGAAAACACTAGGCAAATGTGTAGAAAGAAACAAATCTGGATTCCTAATTCAAACCATATGCAAAAGTTAACTGAAGATATTAATAGAAGACAGACCTAAAAACCAGCGAAAAGCATACAGGTTATTCTAAAAGAAACATGATTTGGGTAGGAAATATTTACTCACACAAAACATGGACACTAACAATTTAAAAAGAAAAATTATAATGTGTAATTCATTAAAGTTAAAATGTTTTACTCATCAAGATGCCATTTATTAAGTGAAGGGGCAGTCTAGCAGAAAATATTATCAAAACATGCACATGTCCTTCATAAAGGATTTATGTTAAGAATAGATAAGGAATTACAATCATTAGTCATCAAGGAAATGTAAATCCAAACTATAATTGAGATGCCTCTATACATACCCTTAAATGACTAAAATTAAAAAGATGAACAACAACAAATGTTGGTGAAAACATGTGATAAATTGCTTGTCGATATTTAACATATTCAACCATTGTGGAAAAGTATTTGTCAGTTCCTTACAAAAAAGAAACAATGCACCTAGTGTTTGGTTGAGTAATTTCACTTTTATGTATTCACCAAAGGGAAATAAAAAGACTTTTAGCATTCATGGTAGATTTATTTACAATAGCTCAAATATAAAAATAGTCCAAATAGCTATTAACAAGAATGGTTAAAATAAAAACAGCATATTCATACAATAGAATATCTTTCAGCGAAATAATAAAAATTTAAAAATACAGATACACACAAAAATCTGAATAAATCTCAGAGACATTATGCTATGCTAAAGAAGGCAGAAATGAAAGAGTACCTATGTGTGACTGAGTGATATACGCTTTTGTATCAGGTATACGTAATTGATGTTTTTAAAAAAGTCAGAGCATGATATCCTTTGGGATGATAATATCTGGTAAGTGGGGGATACCTAACTTTTCTGCCAAATAGAAATGTTCCTCATCTTGATGAAGTATGAATTATATAAATGGAGACATTTGATTAAAAACTCATGAAATTGTATACTTTTGATTTGCATGTTTCATGCTATATAAATTTTGCTTCAAAAATACACATTATAAATATCAAACCCTAGTTGGTATGTTTGCTTTTTGCAGTGGTAGAGGTTAGCAGTTCTGATAACCCTTTCTGTGTCTTCTAGCCTTAAACAGTGAATAACAGATTGAAGATTATGGAAGCAAAGTTTCCTATTACTGAGGAGAAGAGTTATGAATATGGAAAAGGTTAAGATTCTATTATATATATACTTTGGATTAGAGATATCTTTATGAAAACACAGTTTTAAAGAAATGGATATAAAATAAATGTAGATGTAGGTTTGGGCATATATAAATAGATCGATATATAGACATAATACATATACATAACTCTATGCATATACATATACATATTTTCCCAATTCTGTCTGTTGAGGGGAACAAGAAATAAGGACATAGAAGTAGCAATAGCACATTTAGTACCTGGACTTTGGTTTCTAAATATTCTTCAGCAAAAAGAAACAGGACTTCATAGAGAAAAGGCTGCTTGCAAAGCTGGGGCAGGGGGAAGTCGAAGATGAGCCAGGAATACCTTGTGGGAGAAAGTTCTCAAAGACTGATGTAAATCACCAGAACACAGAACTTAACTTGAAAGGAGCTCTACTTTGGCCAAATACAGGAAAATTTGATTATCAAAATAAATGACAGAAATTGATTACAGCTCATTGCATAAAATAAAAATCTACAAGTTGATACTGGTATAAATGAATAAATTCATGCATGAGTGTGTTAATGAATCAGTAAACAATAAAAAAATAAGAAAATAAAAAGAAGGGAAACCCTTATTTATAGTAGAATATTAACTAATAAAATGAAGAAAAACGATGGCCCACAGCATGCTAAAATAGCAGTTGCTCTCCCATAAGAGGAGGAACAACACTTGCATGATACAAATGAGAAAAAGAAAAGATTGTGCAGATGTGAGAATATTTGTGTGTTAGTGGATGAAGAAGAAAAATATTTCTTGATTTTCTGTTAGTGGTGGTGGTGTTTTCTCACTGTGAAGTATAAGGGCTAAAATAGCTGTTCAGAAAATGGGCTTGATACCAAATTAGAAAACATAGAAGGACTTTTCGAGGAACCTATTGATATTAGAAATAAAGAAATTGCAATGGTCCCAATTTGCAATCAAGGTTACTCATTCATTTTAATTTTATTCAATTTATGGTCTATCCTTGCCTAGAATTCAAATTACTATAGATGTGAATACCCTTTTTTTTTTGAAAACTCATTTATATTACCTTCTAATCACTTTATTGTTTAAAATGCCTATAAACTACAGTTCTCTCTTAGCAATATCCAAGCAAGACAGAGCTAAAAGCAAGGTCATGCTAACTCCTTAGTGAATGTAAAATTTAATAAATAGCTTTTACTCCTTCAGCTTGATGGGCAGAAGTCTCTCCTTTTTATCTTTTATTTATTGAAATTTTTGAGATAACTGTAGAGTCACATGCAATTCTAAGACAAAATCCAGAAGTATCTCCTGTACACTTTACCCAGTTTCAGTCAATAGCAACACTTTTTAAAACTGTAGTACATACCAGAGTCAGAAGACTAACATTAACACAATCCATTAATCTTATTCAGATTTCCATGGTTTTCTTTGTACTCATCTGTGTGTAGAAGTTGTATGCTTAGTCCTATACAGTGTCATTAGGAGTGCAGGTGTGTTTATCCACCAACACATTTCAAATATTGAAAAGTTCCAGCTCGTTAGGTATCTTTTGCATTGTTCTTTTATAACCATTCTCATTCTTCTCTGACTGCCTGCACCCTCCATTCCTAACATATGGCTGCCATTAATCTCCTTGATTTGTAGATGATTACCATCTTGCTGTGTCTTCACATGGCTTTTTGACTGTGTGCATGAATCCTCTCCCTCTCTTTTATAAGGAGACCAGTATATTGGATTAAGGCCCCAGTCTTAGGAGCTCATTTAACCTCAATTGCCCCTTTAACGTCCAGTCTCCAAATGAAGCCACATGAGGCATTAGGACATCCATGTAGAAATTTGGGGGGCTTACAATCCAGTTTAATCTAGATAACATGTAGTAATTGAATGTTCACTTTTAGAAGAAACTACCAAACTATTCTCCAGAATGGCTGTGCCATTTTGCATTCCCACCAGTTTTCTATAAGTGATTCACTTTCTCCACATCCAAATGTCCTTGATGTGCTCACATTTTTATTTTACCCAATTTGGTAAGTGTGTGTTAATATCTCATTGTAATCTTAATTTGAATTTTTCTTCTTGGAAATATGTTTATGCTTAACATCTTTTCATATGCATATTGACTGTCAATATATCATTTGTAATTCATTTCTTTTGCCTAATTTCTACTTGGAATGTTGAATTTTTACTGTTCGGTTTGTAGGCTTCTTCATACATTCTATCCACTGTTACTTTGTTAGATAAATAGTTTCCAAATAATTTCTGTCAGTCTATATGCTGTCTTTTCCCCTTTTTAATAGTGTCTTTCACAGGGGAAAGTATTTAATTTTGATGTGGTCCAACTTAATGACTTTTTTGCTTATAGAGGCTTTTGAGTCAATTCCAAGAAATCTTTGCCTCCATCTCGGTACCAGAGATTTTGTAGTATTTTCCAAAAATTTCTATAGTTTGATATTTTACATTTTTGTTTTGAGCTTTGAATCTTTGTCAAAATGTAGCTGGTATTTTTGTTTGGGTCTATCTCTGATTCTCTATTGTATTTCATTGATCTAATATCTAGATAATAGAACAATAGGCATATCATGCTATCCTGATAATTGTAGCTATTGGAGTAAGCTTTCATTTCAGGTGGAGTTTTTGGTCCCACTTTATTTTTTTTGATTAAGGTTTTTTGACCTATTTTAGAGCCTATGGCTTTCCATTTAAATTTTAAAATAAGTTCATCTATATCTGCACATATCTTTGCTGCATTTTTTACAGTAATTGCATCAAACCTATAGGCCAGTTTGGAAGATAGCATGCACTCTAGGAGCAGACTATGAGTCTTAATTTAGACTATTTTTAATTTTTCATAGCCATTTGCAATTTTATGATATATATGTTTTGATAAGCATACATTAAGTATTTTGTTTTCTTTGGAGGAATTATAAACCATATGGTGTTTATAATTTTGGATGCTGTATGTTCATTGATAATATGTAATGTTACGACTTACTTTTGTGTACTGATCTTGTACATATATCCTACCATCTTAATAAACTCACTTTCAGCTCTCTCATATTTTACTTCACGTATTTTCAGGCTGTTGTTTGTTGAACACACATTTGGGGTCACTATGTCTTTTCCCCCCAAATTTATAATTATTATTATATAATGTCCATATTTATCTCTAATAATTTTTTTTTTTTGCTCTATGCTTTAATTTATTGGATACTAATATGGCCACTACCATTTTTTTTTGGTTAATGTTTGTATTATATATCTTTTTCAACCCCTTTCATTTAATTTAACTTTGTCAAATTTGAGATGTCTTGTAAGCAGAATATAGTTAGGTTGTAACTTTTAATCTTCACAGTCAATTTCTGTGTTTAGATTGGTGTACTTAAAACATTTACATTGAGGTAACTATTAAATGTTAATAGTTAAGTCTGTCATTTTATTTTTTTTCTCCTATTTCTGAGCCCTATTACTCTGTTTCTCTTTGCTTACTTTCTTATTGGTTGCTTGAACATTTTTTAAAGAATCTACCTTGATTTATTTATGCTGTTGTTGAGTGTATCTCTTTGTGTAGTTTTTATAGTAGTTGCTCTGGAGATATATATGATGGATTCAGATGAGAAATGTTTAATTCAAATTTGTACCCCTTTATAGTGTGCCATTTCTTTCTGGTTGCATTCAAGAATTATCTTTTTGTCTTTATTTTTCAAAAGCTTGACTATGGTGTATCTTGTTAAGAATTTCTATGCATTTATTTTGTTGGGGTCATTCATCTTGAATCTGTAGGTTACTGTCTTTTGCCAGATTTGAAAACTTTTCAGCCTTCTTTCCTTCCTCCCTCCCTCCCTCCTTCCCCCCGACTTTCTCTTTCTCTCCCTCTCTCTCTTTCTTTCTTTTTTTTTATTTTTTATTTTTAGACAGAGTCTTACTTTCTTGCCCCTAGTATAGTGCTGTGGTGTCATAGCTCACAGCAACCTCAAACACGTGGGCTCAAGCTATCCTTTTGCCTCAATTTTGCATTTTTAGTAGAGATGAGGTCTCAGTCTTCCTCACATTGGTCTCAAACTCATGAGCTCAAGCAATCCACCCACCTCAGCCTCCCAAAGTTCTAGGATTATAGACATGAGTTACTGTGCCTGGCTGTTTCATTTTACTTTTTCAAACATGTGAACAGATTCACTGTCTTTCTCTTCTTCTAACATTCTGATGATGTGAATTTGGATCTTAATTGTCCTACATTTTTTTGAGGCTCTGCTTAACTTTTTCAGTCTATATTCTCTCTATTGTTTAGATTAGGTGAATTCTATGACCTGTCTTCAAGTTCACTCTTTTTAACGTCTGTCATCTGTAATCCACTATTGTGTCTATCAAGTAATGTTGGTATGTTTCTTTTAATATTATGGTAGTTTTCTTTTATATTGTTTTCACTTAGTTCTTTTTTCATAAGTACTTTTTCTATGCTAAGATTTTCTATATTGTCATTTGTTTCAAAATAATTTGCAATTAGGGGCAGTGCCTGTGGCTCAAGGAGTAGGGCACCAGCCCCATATACCAAAGATGGCAGGTTCAAACCCGGCCCTGGCCAAAAAAACTGCAAAAAAAAAAAAAAAAGAACAAAAATCAAAATAATTTGCAATTAAATAATGAAGCATAATTAATGCTAGCTGACTGAAAATCCTTATTAGATAATTGCAACATCTGAGTATTGGCATCTATTTTTGTTGTTGTTTTTGTTGTTTTTTCATTCAAATTGTGATCATCTTGGTTCTGGTTATAACAGGTACTTTTTATTTTATCCTGGACATTTTATGTTAGGACATTGTGGATCCAATTTTCTTCTTCTTCTTCTTCTTCTTCTTCTTCTTCTTCTTCTTCTCCTTCTCCTTCTCCTTCTCCTTCTCCTTCTCCTTCTCCTTCTCCTTCTCCTTCTCCTTCTCCTTCTCCTTCTCCTTCTCCTTCTCCTTCTCCTTCTCCTTCTCCTTCTCCTTCTTCTTCTTTCTTCCTCTTCCTCCTCCTCCTCCTCCTCCTCCTTCTCCTCCTTCTTCTTTCTTCTTTTTCTTTTTTTTTTTAAAATGAAAATCAGCACTTTGTTTAGAGCTGAATAGCTTCTCAATCTGCTTCCTGCCAGTAGAGTTGGGGTTATAATGGTCTCCTGTCATTTTGTCCTGTATTTATCCCTTCAACCCAAGCTGGCAGTGTTTCCTCTGCAAGAACTTTCTCAAGAACTCTGTGGTTCTTTTGTGGATTTCCTTGGGGTTTGCTCCATTAGAAAAACTTCACCCACAGATCTCTTGGAAGAAGCTCAGAACTTTGGGCTTCTGCTGAGATGGCTGGGGGAAAATGCAGTCATTTAGTTTTCCTCGAGGCCCCATGGTTTGGGAAGGTCTGTGAGGTATACCCTTCATCTCTTGAGAGAGCCTTTGTGTGCCTAAATCCCCTGACCTTTTGATCTTTCTGAGATTTGAGTAAAAGATTGTACAGTCAGCCCTACCCTTGGCTTTTTCTCATGTGTTCACTTTTCCAAAAGCGCTTTGAAGCTGTCTTTCAATTTCAGCATGTTTTGCCATTTGGAGAAGCTGAGAATTTTCAAAATTGTCACATCTTGGTTCCTGTTAGTGCAACAGGTTTTTTTTTGTTTTTTTTTTTTTTTAAATATAATCACATAATCATATTTAGCTCATCATCTTTTCTGTGTTTTATTGATTAGAAGGAAGTCACGGTTCATTCCTGCACTTGAGGGGAGGGAATGATATAAGCAGGTAAACACCAAGAGGCAGAAATCCTGAGGGTGACAGCAAGTTGCTATACTAAACACCGAAGGCGATTAGAACACAATCTTAAATATTTGTTCATCTTAACATATCTACACATAGAAAATGTACAGTAAGAATATATTAATTTTTTTTGAGATAGAGTCTCACTTTGTTACCCTCAGTAGAGTGCCGTACTATCACAGCAACGTCAAACTCTTGGGCTCAAGCAATCCTCTTGCCTCAGCCTCCTGCGGAGCTTAGACTACAGAAGTCCACCACAATGCCTGGCGATTTCTTAGAGGCAGGGTTTCGCTCTTGCTCATGTTGGTCTTGAACTCCTGAGCTCAAGCTATCCACCAGCCTTGGCCTCCCAGAGTACTAGGATTACAGGCATGAGCCACTGTGCCCAGCAAAGAATACATTATTAAAGATAAAAAACTGGTACACTTGTCTAGGGCGCTTATCATAAATGGAGCTTTCAGGACTGGAAGCTTCCCCAGGTGAGTTGGGAGTAAGTGGTGAGTGAAAAGGAAGGCGTATAAGCTGTAATAGACTTTACCATTGCGGTACACACAAGTGACACAATTTTTTTAAAAAATTATTTTCTTCCCTCAGTCATAAGCAAACCTTAGCTTACTGTGATTTTTTTACTATATAAACTTTTAAAAAGCTTTTCTTTTGTTAGAGCACTTAGTTTAAAACACAACACATTGTACAGCCATACAAAAATGTTTTCATTCAGCACTTACTCTATAAGCTTTTTTCTATTTAAAAATTTTTCTTTTCGATTTTTAAGCTTTTTTGTTAGGACCTAAGATACAAACACACACTTTAGCTGAGGCCCACACAGAGCTGGGATTGTCAGTATCACCGTCTTCCACCCTCACATCTTGTCCCACTGGGAGGCCTTCACGGAGCTGCCATCTCCTATGATAACAGTGCCTTCTTCTGGAATATTTCCTGAAGCACTTGCCCAGGGCTGTTTTATAGTTAACTTATATATATATGTAAAAGGAGTATACTTTAAAACAGTATACTTTAAAACAGAAACAAAAATATAGGATAGTACATATTCATATAAACCAGTATCAGTCATTTATTACCAAGTGTTATATACTATACGTAATTGAATGTGCTGTACCTTTATATAACTGGAAGAGCAATCAATCTTGTTTTACGCCATCATCACCACAAACACATAAATAACGTGTTGTCCTACCACATTATAGTGGCTACAAAATCATTAGGTGATCAGAAATGTTCGGCTCCATTACAATCCTCTAGGACCACTCTTGTATCTTTGGTCCATTGTAAACCAAAAAATCGTTATATAGCACCTGACTGTGCATGTAATTGGAATCCACAAAGGAAACTGGAGAAAGAACAGGGTGTAAGGGATATTTGAAGAGAGATAGTAGGAGGACTTGAAGCATTGATGGAAGACGTAACTCTTATGTTCAAGAAGCTCAGTGAATTCAGTGATGGATATGTACAAAGAAATAGACACTGTTGCAGCAGGGACTCTACCTAACAAATGCAAACATTGTAACCTAATTATTTATACCCTTACATTAATCTGAAATTAAAAAAAAAAAAAAAAGATGTAGGCCGGGTGCAGGGGCTCAGACCTGTAATCTCAGCGCTCTGGGAGGCTGAGGTGGGTGGATTGCTTGAGTTAACGAGTTCGAGACCAGCTTGAACAAGAGACTCCATATCTAAAAAATAGCCAGGCACTATGGTGGGCCCCTGTACTGCCAGCTACTGGGGAGACTGAGGCAGGAGAATCACTTGAGCCCAAGAGTTTGAGATTGCTGTGAACTATGATACCACAGCACTCTACTGGAGACAGAAAATGAGACTTTGTTGCAAAAAAAAAAAAAAAAAAGGTAGAAGCTTTTTAAGTTTCTAAGAGATGGCCAGTTGGAGAGAAGAAATTCTCCAGAGGTTTAGGTTTCAGCACTCATAACTACTGGGGAAAGCAGAGTTAGGGAAAGTGTCTGGGTTGACTGTCTAGCAATTCTGGCCCACTTCCTCTTCCCCATGTAACCTTCCAGAGTTTCATGGGCTCCGCTTATGATACATTTTCCCCTTCATAACTATCTTTGATATTCATTTTAACTGGGTTCTCCTGCTTCTTTTTTTTTTTTTGGAGACAGAATCTCATTATGTCACCCTTAGTAGAGTACCATGGCGTCACAGCTCACAGCAACCCCAAACTCTTGGGCTTAAGCAATTCTCTTGCCTCAACCTCCCAAGTAGCTGGGACTACAGGCGTCCACCACAATGCCTGGCTATTTTTTGTTGCAGTTATCATTGCTGTTTAGCAGACCTGGGCTGGGTTTGAATCTGCCTGCCTCGGTGTATGTGGCCGTCACCCTAACCACTGAGCCTCCCCTACCTCTTTAAAGAATAATCATTCATTCAAAAAAATATTCAAGGACCACCTATATTGTGCCAGACATTAGGATGACAGGGATGCAGTGGTGAACAAGGCAGCCCTTACATTAACATCATTGTCATCTTCTCATGTACATTAGTGTCACATATCTTGAGCACCATGGATAAGCAAGGCATTATGCATAATATTCATTGATCATTTGAAGTCATTACTATCTGATCCTCACTGGACAGACGAGTAAGCAAGGCTAGAAATATTACAGGTGCCCAAGTTCATCTGGGAGCCGATTCACAGTGTAATACCTTTGTTTATTCTAGCTCTGGCCATTGTTGCTCGGAATTTTGACTTAGGAAGGCTACAGGGATTTTCCAAGCACCCATTTGGTTAGACATGATCCTAATGTGTGTTCTCGACCTCATGTTTCCTTTGCTCTAACTGCTTCTGCGTGAACATGAACCTTGTGCTGGCGATTCCAGTCTGATTGCCTGAAATCATCTGTCAGCTGTCTAAGAGAAAAATGTGCAACATGACGGGAGGCTTTTTCTCACTAGACTTTGCAAATCCATCATGTAGGAAAACCTGTAAATGTCATTCCCACCCCACCATATGAATTCCATGGTGACAAGAGCGAGTGCAATGTCCTCAACTCTGTTGTCTCCACTACCCACTGGCAGCATCCTCATTCTTATTAACCTCTCTCTGAGAAAATGATTATAATAGCTAAGATTTAGGGAACGCAGTAATCATCCTTCACTTAATTCCCCACTGAATCCTCTGAGATAACAATTATCAATAAAGTAGAACCTCTGTAAATTGACCCCCCAAAGAACTGTAAGAAACTGGTCAAGGTATGGAGGTGTCAGCATAAGGAACTAGACCTTAGTACACATGGTATGTTTCCGGTCTATAAAAACTAGGTTAACTTAAGGAGGTGGTCAATGTAGAAAGGTGGTCAACTATGGAAGTTCTACTGTATCTTTATTTAACACATAAGAAATTAAGGTTTAGAGAGATTATCTAACTCCCGAGGGTCACACAGCTGGAAGAGGCTGGTGTTTCTCCTTCATTGCACTAAACCACCCCTAGAAAAATGCCATTTGCCAGCCAAGTGCACTGCCAACCTCTACCCTGGACAGCACCTTGACCCTGCTTTTCCATGTGAGCTGGTGGATCTGCAGGAAGAATTGCCAAGCAATTTGGATGCCACTGTCAACTGAAAAACCCTATGGGGGCTGCTAGCTAATTTTCAAGAATAATGATCACATCATAGAAATGCAACACGGTGCTTAAAAGCTCAGGAATCCAAACAAGTGTGTTTGATGCCCTCCTCTGCTGCTTATATCTCTGCAACTCTAAGCAGGTTACTTACGTTTTCTGAATCTCAGTTTCCTTCTGTGCAAACTAGGGCTAAGAATAGCACATATCTCTAAAAGTAGTATAAAAATTTATACTTGCGCGCAAGTCTACTATTTATTTAGCTCGTGGAGTGCTTCCTTGCTGAGTTCTTTTGAAAAGCCAAAAATGGATCATTTAGTTTTCACAAGCATTTCGAAAACCCTAAGTAGCTTTTAATCACACACTCCCTTTAACACGTCTCCTTTCCAGACTAAACTGTCCTAATCTTGGAAATCTTGCTTCCTTTGGAGTTAGAATCACATGAACCAAAGTAGAAACAAAAACACACTCTCTTCAGCATTTATGAGGAAAAGTGCTGCCCAGGGCCCATTCTCAGCAGAGCTTTTCCTGTGGAAAGACTGAAAAATTAAGGCAGAGAAGTTCAAAGACGCAGAGCCGCTGAAGAAAAACAAAATCCCTTAAAATTACACAGATGGTTCTTCCAGATAAGCAGGTAATTCTTCGAGGTAATTTGGAGAGAATTCAACAGTGTTTATTACAGGTTCACTTAAGAGAGCCCAACGTTTAGCCCTAAAAGCAATTTCAAAGCAAAACTCTAAACACTATTTGAGAATAAGAAGAAATTATATGCACACTCTTACCTCCCAGGGGTTTTGAAGGATTAATGAGGGAAAATAGAAGGTATGGGGAGAAAATCACCAGAAGAATGACAGGAAATATAAGAAATTCCCCATAAATGGCACAGCACAGGCTGACATGGTACAATGCCCATAAAGTGATTTTTAGGAGACAGCAAATAAAAACCTGTAGATAGATCGACTTTCTGTTCAATGATAATGATAATGAAATGCTTGACGGGGTTGAAGGGGAAGGCATGAACAAGTGGAGATAGGACTGCTAGGAAAAAAAAAACGAAATTAGTTCAAGACGTATTACCTTTTATTTTTCTTTGACTCAAAAGTATCCAAGGAGCATTTGTTTTCACCCTAAAAAAAAGTCATAATAATTTCTTAAGGAGTAAGACTACTTTATTTGCTGGAAATGATTTGTAAAATATCAAATTGCTATTTACAATACTTCACAGTAAGGGCCCCATTATTCTCCAATTAGGTTAGAAAATATTAAATATTAAAATTAGAATTGTCTATTCACCCTTTGCAAGGGTGCTGAACATCCTCATGAAGAATGCTGAACATTTAATATTTTCTTTAAAGAAAATGTGCTTGTATCGCGTTATTCAAAACCTACATGTGAGTTTTTCAGGAATGGGTGCCTCTCTGGGGCAGTAATTTTCAACCAGTATGCTGTGAGAGGGTCTTGGGTGTGCCATGAAGATGTTTAAAGATCATTAATCAAATTATTTTCGAAAGAAGTTCAAAGCACAGTAAGCATATTGTTTTTTAATTCTCTTTTCTGATCAACATAATTTAAGTGTGCCACAGAAGTTGAGGGTGCTTTGAGATAAAAAAAGGTGGAAAAATACTACTCTACCAACTACTTCAGGAAAAGCACCCATGCACAACTTTCTGACCCCCCTCAAAGTCTTTGTTGTTTTGAGATTTTCTCTCTCTGTCTTACTTTTGTCGTGATTATCCCTGAAAAAATCATTCCCCTTACACATGGTCCAACTTCACGTGTGGCTGTGAGTGTACTCTCATATCAAGGACAGTTGTCTGTCACCAGCATGCATCATGGGTATGCATTTAAACAAGCCCCTTCTTTGAAGGCAGAAATTCTGAAATCAATATAGCAAAGTGGTCTGAGTTTGAATCCTGCCTTGACCCTTCACTAGCTAAATGGTTTTAGCAGGATGACTCGGCTTCTCTGATCTCCAGTTCCTTTTCTCTGTACGGTGAGGAAAATAATACCTACATATAGGCAGCGCTTGTAGCTCAGTGAGTAGGGCGCTGGCCCCATATACCGAGGGTGGCGGGTTCAAACCTCGCCCCTATCACACTGCAAGAAAAAAATGGCCAAGCACTGTGGCGGGTGCCTGTGGTCCTGGCTTCTCAGGAGGCTGAGACAAGAGAATCACCTAAGCCCAGGAGCTGGAGGTTGCTGTAAGCTGTGGCACCATGGTACTCTACGGAAGGCGACAAAGTGAGACTCTGTTTCTGAAACAAAACGAAACAAACAAAAAATAATAATACCTACATACTGGGCTCATTGTGATCAATAAAAGAGATCATTTATCTAAAATGCCTCACTCAGGTTCTTTGTGTCTGTGTCAATGTGATGGTTGTTATTGTGCTGGCTCAGAGCACCAGGATTGCTGAGACGCTGCAAACACCACGTTGACCTTGGGCAATAGGTTTCTTGACAGTGTTGTATTAGAGTTGGTAATTTTTTCCCAAAAGATTCTCTTTTGTCCAATGCCAGACTTACTTGTTCTTTATTTACTGGCCACTTAATACATGAAAGCTTTACTATAATAGTCTTTGTTGTAGAACCGTGTTGTTTTGGAGCTAGTTGAAGGTCAACTTGCCAACAACAGTCACCAACTATAAGGAACCCGATACATCAAGACTCCAGCATTTTCAAAAATAATATAGTTAAGGGATTTTCAGAAAGGCACACTTAATCTGTATAGTTTAGAGGTTTAGAATTTTATAATGTGAGATGACTCTTCTTTTTATAAATTGCATGTTAGACTTCTTCAATAAAATTTTTTAAATTGGCCTCTTTGACTGAAAGCTTCCTTCTATCCAAGGGCTGTACCCAATCACATAAGTGATAATTTAAAACCATATTATTTCTCTATGGAAAGAATGATGGGGTCATGGCTGAACACTTCCCTAGAAAGGAAGGTACTTCTCTTGTTTTTATTATAGCTTTTCTTTCCACTTGATTAAGGAAGAAGAAAGTGTAATCAAGAAGGTATTTCTTGAAGCATGGTCAATTTGGGAACAAAATTCTCAAGAATGAAAAATTTTTGACAGTTCTTAGCGTGAGAGATAGAGAGAAGATGACTTACTTATAGTATGTCCTTATTAGAAAATTACTTTCCTCTCATATTCAGCATCTCATTTTGTTAGATTGAAGACCAAATGCCTGGAACCTCTTTCTTTCAGGAAAGGCAAAGATGCATTATTAAAGAAATAATATTCCCTGGGAAATGGCTCACTCAGCTCTAAATATTTACTCTGTAAAGAGATTAAAAATAGAAGTCAAGGGAAGGCATAAGAGTTCACACATGGTTACCAACCTCTTGACTTTTACTACTATTATTTTATGCAAAATGTTGTCATTAACATTGTCTAGGAGAAAACAAGCCTGGTAATCAACAAACATCTAAACTCCATTTCTTATTTTGTTACTGCTTTTCTTAATGGCTGTGGAAAACATGTTTAGTCTTTTGATACCTTGGGTTCAACAGCTATAACATGCCTTAATAGCTTTTACTTTTATATGAGGACTTTGTAATAGCTATCTACTGCTGCATAACAAATTACCTCAAAATACAGAGGCATAAAACAATCAAAATTTATTATCTCAAAGTTATTGTGGGTCAGAAATTCGACATGGCTTATTGGGTAATTCCCTCAAAGTTTTTTAGTAGGCTGCAAAGAAGATATTGGCTAGGTCTGCCATCTCATCTAAAGGCTCAACTGAGAGAGAACTTCTGAGATCACTCACAGCATTATTGGTGTGATTCAATTCCTCCCTGGCTATTGGTTCAAAGGTCTCAGTTCTTTGCTGACTGTTGGTCAGCGACCAGGCTCTGTTCTTTGCCATGTGGACTTCCTCTCCATAGGTCAGCTCCCAACATGACAGCTGGCTTCTAGCTGAGTGAGCAAGTGAAGAAGAGAGCTAGAGAGGGTTTACAAGACAGAAGCTGCTATCTCTTTACAAACTACTCTCAGAAGCAGCATCCTATCCCTTTGGCCATATTCTGTCCATCACAAGCAGATCTCTGGGTTCAGCCACAATCCAGAGCAGGGACCTTTTGAGGATATAAGGGTAAAAATACAGACTCAGGAATTGTCGGGGTCCATCTCAGAGGCTGTGTACCAAAGACTTAGCCATCAATCTGAGGAATCACAGGGAACCATGCATCTAAGTCAAACAACCGCTGAGATTTCACCCTTTCCTTTAACAGTCCAGCATCCATTCAAAAACATAGTTTTAAAATTGTATTCACATGTTTTTAAACATTTACTGTGTGCCTGATATTGACAAGGCACTCTAGAGAGTGCTGTGACAAGACCAAAGATAAAGGAGCTGGTAATTCCTGTAGCATAAAGCACCCTTTGGGAGTGTAGTCATTGTCACCAAAATATAACACACCACACAATCACAACAAGATCTGCTTGATCTGGAGTGCATTCAGCCTGCTCATCTCTGGCTACTTTCTCATCTGATGAAACCTTGGAGAAGGCTCTAACATGGGAAATAGATGGTCTGCCTGGTGTTTCCCACTTTGGGGGAAGCTTTATAGAAAGTAGTTGAAGCCCTCCTGCTGACAGGTGCTAATGTGATTTATTGATACTCTTTCTCCAGTGCAACAGCAATGGGCTGCAGGTCCTGAGAGCTGGAAAATGGAGATAAATATCTCTCTTGGCGCACTCCACCATTGTTTCTTATATAATTTATTATTATTACTTGACTTTTCTATGCGTCCATCTGGTCTCCTGAACTATAATAGATAAGCTCTCTAAGAACAGGAGTTACTTCTTACTCTATTTTTGTATCAAAACCATACAAGTTTCATCAATGTAGAACATATGCACTAAATAATTTATTCCTGGAAACCTCTTCCAGAGGGGCCTAATTTACATGAAGAACCAATTTAAGATGAACCAACTTAGGACCATTTCAGTTGAAGGGCTTATGGGGATAAAATCTTATTTACATTTGTCCCATAGTCAATTCCTTCCTCTCCCTACAGCTTTTTGTGAATATTAGATCATTTTTCCCTGCCCTTTCCTTCTTTTCTCCATGTATTCCTTTCTGTGTGCACTGCCTAAATGTGGGATCCGTGCCTGCGACAGCGCATACGTGTGACACAACAGGCATCACAACCTTTCTCAAGAAGGACAGCCAAGAGAGAATGTCTACCAGCCAAAGAAAGTGTCCACAGCCCCGTCCAGAAGTGCAAACGTAGGCTGACTCCTTTGTTCTCTCTTTCTGTACTTTTCAGAGTTTTCCTATTCACACCTCAGGCCCTGGTCTATCACGGTAGCAGCAGGTATTTGAATGCTCAACTAACTTTATCTGCATTGGGAATGTGTTTCCTGTTTTGACTTGTCCTTTAAATATATATAATTTTTAAATTATAGGTTTACGTCAGGAGGACAATTTAGTCTAGTATTACTTTCTTCCCCAAACATGTCCTGGTTGCAGCACATAAACTGTGGAATGTGAACAGGCTCAGAGAATGCATGTTTCAAGTCATGGGCTCCCTTTTGGTCCAACATTTAAAAATTTATTTCTCCTCTTTTCAGTAGTAACAAAGTCCACGTAAAGGAGCTGCTCTCTACGCAAAGATTATAAGGAACCTTAGCTGATGCCATCTGAATAGAAAACAAACAAACAAACAAAAAAACCCTCCAAATGCTGTCATGGAAAGAAAAATTTTCTTTACTAGAGGACTTTTGAGATCCAGACTAACACTTCACCTGCATTTCCTCAGATATTTGCTTTGGGGGGGGGGGGGGGGCACGTTTCTACACAATGGCAGAAAGCGGAAAGGTGACATCCCCAAGGAGCTGGGCTGTGTTACTCATTCTGTAGTTGTAGATGAATTCAACCCTAGGACCTTTCTTTTTCTACCTTACAATCTATTTCTGGAGCTTCATTGCCAATGCAGTAGTAGCAGAGGTCTCCATCCATCTTTCAGGGAGTACTGGTTGTGGGGTGCCCATTCAGAATTGTTACCAATTGGGGTATTAGGGCCAGGTTTTGTAATCCTCTCTCCCCACCTTTCTCACTCCCTTATCCCCTGTACTGCCCTCTTGATGGGGAGGGGAGAAGTCTTGGCCAACACAGCTTCTATTAGGCTGAGGAACTTAGCTCTGAGCCGATGTATAATAGCACACAACTGGGAGATGGACTAAGTCAGAGTTAGTGATGGCATCTAGGCAACGTGCCACAGCATCTGCTCCATACTCTAAGTGAGAAAAATTGAATAAGACAAAGTTGAGGACTTGGAACAGGTATGAACATTTACATAATTTAAGATTTCACAATTATATATAATTTTCTGAAAGTAGTTTGTAAGAACTAAATAAAAATGATTAAAAAGGAACTCACCAGTGAATGGAAATGAACCATAAAAACCCCCCATGATGTAGTTTTCTCTTGAACGTAGGAAGATTGAACACCATCTATTGCAATCAAGGGGCAACTTTGACACTGAGACATTGCAAACAAGTGAGGATAAAGACAATGATTTCTGAATAACGTGTGCATGCTTGGGCACGAGTGTGTGTCCCAAGCAACAGTTAACAGGAAGAGATCTTTCTTCTTAAATTTGGAGGGATCAGTGAGATAGAGGTGGCACCACAGTGTCCCCATCTGTTTTATAGAGAGCCTTCACAGCCATCTGACCTAATGGCCTCTATAGGCATATTCATACACTCAGAATTTCCAGTATTTGCAGTGATTCATGTCATATAATTAGAAATAGAAAAACATTAGCATTAAAAAAGGTGATGAATTCTGCATCATCAGACAGAAAGCTTCCGCCTATTAGGGACTTTTAACTTTTAGTATCTGCAGACAATTACACCTAAAACTCTGAGATTGGGAAGCCAGGCACAAGATGTATACCAGGACCATGGATCAAGGATGAGGAACAAAGTGCACTTGGACTCAGCCAAGAAAGGCATCTTGGAAAGTAACGCCTGGAAAGGAATTCACTAATGCATGGAAAGGAGGAATTGGTTGTTTCTCTCAGAACTGATTTAGCTATTACTGTTTTTTGCCATATTTTTTAGTATATTCTATCATTGATTTCATAGAATAATGCAATTTTTCTCAATGAATCTCCTACTGTGTTTCCTAAAGTCTCAAGTCAAAAGACAGGGAAGGGCTTTTAAGGAGTAGGTCAATTCACCCAAAATTTGTTGTCACTCTTCTGGTGCCCCAAGGAGCAAACAATTCCTTCATGGCTGTGACACTCCCCCGTCATAGAATATTTTCACCATTCCCCCTCTTTCAAACAGAAAAAAAAAAAGAAGGAAAGAAAAGAAGAACTGCATATTGGAAGCAATTATAATTCTTTTTTTTTTTTTTTTTTTTTTTAAGACAGACTCTCACTATTTTGCCCCCTGTAGAGTGCTGTTGCAGCACAGCTCACAGTAACCTCAAACTCTTGGGCTCAAGCTATTCTCTTGCCTCAGCCTCCCAAGTAGCTGGGACTACAGGCGCCCAGCACAACGCCCGGCTATTTTTTGTTGCAGTTGTCATTGTTGGTTAGCTGGCCCCAGCTGGGTTCAAACCGGACAACTTCGGTGTATGTGGCTGGCGCCATAACCGCTGTGCTGAGGGCACCGAGCCAGAAGCAATTATAATTCCTACACAGTCAATGTTAGCTCTGAGAAGTTTCTCTGATCACATCCTAATGCAGACTTTTATTCCATTTCTTTCACCAAAAACATGTTTGGACATTGGCCTGTAAGTTGCAAAACAACGAATGAAACTGTCGTCTTTCAAACAGATTCCACAATGACAAGTACTCTCGTTTAAGAAAAAACAACATTTCAGAGTGTTTTACTGAAAGATCAAAGATCAAACACCAGTGGCTTGAAGCGAGATCTGTCTTTTTTTAGTCTTTCTTAGAGGCAATAAAAAATGCAATAGCATGAACTCTTTGCCTCTCTGTTTGGACGTCAGGTCTCCTAACATTCCCCCTGATGGACGCTGTTCTACTCCTGTCCCTGCACTGAGATTGTCCCTGCACTGGACTCAAACAATTTAAGAGAGAGATTGACTTTCAAAACCATGGTCACGGTGAGTAAAAGCTGCCCCGGACCTGGCATCAGCAGACCTGGCTCTGGGTCCTAACTGCAGTTCACTGCCTGTGTGATCTACTGGTATGCTCTGGTGCCCAGTGCTTGCCCATTGAGGGGAATGTTAATGCTGGCCTCAGGGTGCACATAAAGATGACATATAGATCAAAACTAGAGATGGGCTTTGTGAACTGCAGAGCTCAATACAAAACTGTTAGGTGTCACTATGAATCTTCGTCTATTTTCATGGATGTTTGCTGAAGAAGTTGTGCTGAATATTTAAAAATCACCCAGGAGTGGTGTTGGAGGGGGTAAAAAGGTATTTTGAGCCCCCAGGATCAGTCAGTCCAGTTGCCCTGATTGTCTCCCTAACCCAATACTTGCCATAATGTAGAATAGCTCAGTGGTGGTGCTTGGGCTCCAATATTTTGACCAGTTGCCGTTTTCTCTATCAAGATAATTTCTTTCCTGTATTCTGTTTTGCACATGGAGGCCTGACTCTAATGGGAGCCTCTGAAGTGCCTTTGAGACCCTGGCTTTCTCTCCGTCCCTGTAAAAAGAGACCTCTGTCTAAGGCACTCAGGCACAGAGAAAAGAGTCTTCAAAGACAAATTCACACTTTAATCTGGGTCCTCAGAAGCTCTCAGGTAGGAAATGATCTGGTCCCATTTCCCCATGGACAGGATAAAATTCCTGGAAACAGAGAGGGCAAAGGAATTCTCTCCAAGTGTCCAGTTCTGATCTGGAACCAAGCGTGATCACCTTCACATTACAATACATCTGCCTCTTAACCCCTACCATGTCACATGTATAAAAATTAGTCACTCATCAACTTCCCTTTCCAGAATTGCTTAAAAACAGAACCTTATTCTGCAGATTTTCAATCAGTATGCCCTGGCACATTGGTCTTCCCTGAAAGGGTCTTAGTATGACTCAAAAATGTTTAATGATCATTAATTAAATTATTTTTGAAAGAAGTTCAAAGCACAGTAAGTATTTTCTTTTCTTTCTTTCTTTCTTTCTTTTTTTTTTTACTTTTTTTGGATCAACATAATTTAAGTATGCCATGGAAGTTTAACTTAGGTTCAAGTGTGCCTGAGATTAAAAAGAAAAAAAGTTTGAAACACTGCCTTATTCATGCATGAATTTCTCTGGACCCATCTCTTGCCTCCAGTACAGAATAGACTGGCTGAACCATGTGTCGTATTTGAGAAAGTGGATTCTGGACCGAACCCCTGGCTTTGGGAAGCTGGGAACTTTAAAGAATGGCAGGCTTCCCTGTCTTCATAAATAGTGGAAGAAAACTGAAGGTAATAAAGTGTTTAAGATGGCACTTGCCAGGCTCAGCACCTGTAGCTCAGTGGTATGGCGCTGGCCACATACACCATGGCTGGCAGGTTTGATCCAAGTCAATCCTGCTAAACAACAATGACAACAGCAACGACAAAATAGCTGGGCATTGTGGCAGGCACAAGTAGTTATAGCTACTTGGGAGACTGAGGCAAGAGAATTGCTTAAGCCTAAGAGCTTGAGGTTGCTGTGAGCTATGATGCCATTGCACTCTACTGAGGGTGACATGGTGAGACTCTTGTCTCAAAAAAAAAAAAAAAAAAAAAAAAAAAAAGATAGCACTTGGCAGATAGGAAATACCTGGTATATGTGGGCTAGTGTAGTTAGCTGCATAACTTTTTTCTTTTTTTTTTTGCATAACTTTTCAAGCTGGCAAGGCAGCCCCAGAGGTTTTTAAAAAAGAGATTTTTTTTCTCTAATCAAAGAGAGAAGCAAGGTGTTTTGGGGGGAGCACCCATCTCAGATATGCTCGGAGCTGCCTAGAGTCAACCTCATTTGCCATCTCTAGGTGACCCACAGAGACAATCCATGTCTAGCATGAAGTCCTGGGTTTAATCTAGGTTCTGTCTTAGCTCCATGACAGGTTTTTAAACTTTTTTCCTTCCTTTCTTTTTTTTTTTTTTTGCAGTTTTTGGCCAGGGCTGAGTTTGAACCTGCAAACTCCAGTATATGGGGCCAGTGTCCTACTCCTTTGAACCACAGGGGATACCCTTTTCAATCATTTTTATCTCATGACACACTTGAACCTATAATTCAACTTCTTCAGCACACTTAATTTATGTTGATCAAAAAGAAAAAGGTGGAGAATAATCCAAGATGGTGGCTAGGTAACAGCTTCCCTGCAACTGGGCACTGTGAGTCTGGGGAGATAAGACTCCAGGCATCTCTGGCTGGTGGAATCTACCTATAATCATCCCTTTGAGGATACAGGGAGTTAGCAAGGGACTTCTGGACCCCAAGAGGAAGCCAAAAACAGTGGAAAAATGGCAAGTGGTTGCGTGTGTTTGATCGACCTAATCCCCCTGGCAGGCATAAGTATAAGCAGCAGTGAGACTGCAAACCAGAAAGGCCTTACCTGTGAACTGTTTCAGTGTTTTTGCACTTGGCACTCAGTTGAACTGCCTTGGGGAGAGCTTGAGCAGGAGTGTGGAGAACTTTGGGCATTGTCTAGGGCCCCAGACCGAGCCACTGAGCCGGAGGGAGCTAATAGTGTTCGGCTGTGGGCTGCAGGGAGCCATTGTGAGAGAACTGCCCCAGCAAGCTCTGCCCTCAGGGTCGCAGAGCAAGGATCAGGCGGGAGCAAGTAACCTAGTGACTGAGCAGCCTAATGGCAGGGACTGAGCTGCCTTACAGCCTTAACCCTCAGGGGCAGAGTGAGACTGGTTTTGGCACACTGGAGCCTTGGGCTATTAGCCTGGGTAGAGTGCCATGGCATCACAGCTCATAGCAACCTCAAACTCCTAGGCTTGGCGCCGTCCGGACCTCCATAAGAGCTGCACCATGACCCCCGACCCTGACCCGTGACCTGCACTTGCTGGGCCTCCGCATGCCATGACCAGGAACTGCAAGAGCCGTGCACCCTGTGTCCTTCCTCCTGTACCCTTCCTGCCTCCACACTGGCCCACTCGTCTGGCCAAGGACTTTGGTAGCTGTGTGCCCTCCGGAGCCCTCCCTGCCTCTGCTCAGAGCCTTTCTCCTGGCCAGAGACTACTAGAACCTTGGGTTATCTGTGACAAAGTCAATGGGTGCCAGGCACTCCCAGAACCATGTGCACCACCTCCTGCCCTGTTGCTGGATACAGGTGTGTCACACTCCGGAGCTGCTTCCATAACCAGAACTCCCTGGCTGGGGCAGCCCCAGAGGAACTGCACAGGGTCACTCCCTACAAAGATCCAGCAACAATAAAGTGATCCTGCTGGGGTCTAATCTTGGAGCGACACCTCCTCAACTCTGAGGACGGCCAGAGGTAACGGAGAAAAACAATCTTGAGACGAAATCAACAGAAAAACTCTGGCAATATGAATAATCAGAGTAGATCAACTCCCCCAAGGATCAATGGGGCAAATACAGCACAAGATCCCATGCACAAACAAATAGCTGAGATGTCAGAAATTGAATTCAGAACCTGGATAGCAAATAAGATCGAATTAGAATTCCAAGCAGTAACTCAAAAGATATCTCAAGAATTCAATGAATTCAAAGACCAAATGACCAAATATTTTGACACATTGAGACAAGAAGTTGCAGCCCTCAAAGATCTGAGAAACACAGTAGAATCCCTCAGTAACAGAATGGAGTAAGTATAAGAAAGGATTTCTGACATTGAAGACAAAGCTTTCAAACGCTCCCAAATTCTCAAAGAGGAAGAGAAATGGAGGGCAAAAACAGATCACTCTCTCAGAGAGCTCTGGGATAATGAGAAGAAAACCAATATGTGTCTAATAGGGATCCCCAAAAGCGACGAAGTGGGTTCATAAGGCACAGAGTCTCTTCTCCATGAGATTATGAAGGAGAACATTCCAGACATGCCAAGAGATTCTGAAATTCAGAGAGCAGACAGTTTCAGAACTCCAGGATGACTCAACCAAAATAAGACATCTGCCAGAACATCATAATCAATTTCACTAAAGTTAATATGAAGGAGAAAATTCTGAAAGCAG
>CAUYPK010029364.1:0-38154 GCA_963574355.1 Loris lydekkerianus
TATGAATGTTGATTTTGTAACCTGAGACGCTGCTATATTTCTTGATCACTTCTAAAAGTTTTGTAGTAGAATTCCTGGTGTTTTCCAAATATACAATCATATCATCTACAAAGAGCAAAAATTGGATCTCTTCTGACCCTATATGGATACACTTGATTGCCTTTTCTTCCCTAATTATAATGGCTAAAACTTCCATCACAATGTTAAAGAGCAGTGGGGACAATGGGCAGCCTAGTTCCTGATCTGAGTGGAAATGATTTCAGTTTAACTCCATTCAATATGATATTGGCTGTGAGTTTGCTATAGATGGACTCTATCAGTTTAAAAAATGTCCCTTCTATACCAATTTTCTTAAGTGTTCCGATCACGAAGGGATGCTGGATATTATCAAAAGCTTTTTCTGCATCAATTGTGGGAATCATATGCTCTTTGTTTTTTCATTTGTTTATGTGCTGAATTATACTTATAGATTTATGGATATTGAACCAGCCTTGAGACCCTGGGATAAAACCGACTTGGTCATGATGTATAATTTGTTTGGTGTGTTGCTGGATTCTGTTTGTTAGGATTTTGTTGAATATTTTTGCATCTATATTCATTAATGATATTGGTCTATAATTTCCTTTTCTTGTTGGGTCTTTTCCTGGTTTAGGGATCAGGGTGATGCTTGCTTCATAGAATGTGTTGGGTAGTTTTCCTTCTTTTTCTATGTTTTGGAACAGGTTGGGTAATATAGGTACTAGTTCCGCTTTAAAGATTTGGTAGAATTCTGATGTGAAGCCATCTGGTCCCAGGCTTTTCCTTTTAAAGAGATCTCGTATTATTGATGCTATTTCAGAACTTGATATTGGCATGTTCAACATTGCCACTTGATTCTGGCTAAGTCTTAGAAGGTGATGTGCTTCCAAGTATTGGTTAATTTCCTTCAGATCTTCACATTTCTGAGAATGAAGTTTCTTGTAATATTCATTAAGGATTTTTTGAATTTCTGAGGCGTCTGTTGTTATTTTGTCTTTGTCATTTCTGATTGATGAAATTAGAGATTTTACTCATTTTTTCCTTGTTAAGTTAGCCAAAGGTTTATCTATTTTATTGACCTTTTAAAAAAACCAACTTTTTTATTTATTGATCTGTTGTACAATTCTTTTGTTTTCAATTTCATTTAATTATGCTCTAATTTTGGTTATTTCTTTTCTTCTACTGGCTTTGGGTTTGGAATGTTCTTCCTTTTCCAGTTGCTTGAGATGTCCCATTAAGTTGTTAACTTCCTCTCTTTTCATTCTCTTGAGGAAGGCTTGCAGTGCTATAAAGTTCCCTCTTAGGACTGCCTTTGCGGTATCCCAGAGTTTCTAATAATTCGTGTCTTCATTCTCATTTTGTTCCAAAAATTTGGCAATTTCCTTCTTAATCTCATCTCTGACCCAGCAATCATTTAGCATAAGGTTATTTAACTTCCATGTTTTTGTATAAGTGTGCAGATTCCTGTTGTTGCTGAGTTCAACTTTTATTCCATGGTGGTCTGAGAGGATGCAAGGAATAATTTCTATTCCTTTAAATTTACTGAGGTGAGATTTGTGACCTAAGATGTGATCGATTTTGGAGTATGTTCCCTGGGCTGAGGAGAAGTATGTGTATTCAGTTTTGTTGGGATGAATTGTTCTGTAGATGTCTGCTAAATACAAATGTTAGATGATTAGGTTTAAATCTAAAATTTCTTTGCTCAGCTTCTTATTGGAGTATCTATCCAGCACTGCCAAAGGAGTGTTGAAAACTCTGACTATTATGGAGCTGGAGGAAATCAAGTTGCTCCTGTCTGTTAGAGTTTCTCTTATAAATTGAGGTGCATTCTGCTTGGGAGCATAAATATTTGTAATGGAAATCTCATCATATTGAGTATTACCCTTAACAAATATGTAGTGACCATTCTTATCTTTCTTTTTTTTAAATTTTTTTTTTAAATTAAATCACAGCTGCATACATTGATATGATCATGGGGCATCATACACTAACTTCACAGACCATTTGACACATTTTCATCACAATAGTTAACATTCTTATCTTTCTTTACTTTTGTTGGTTTAAAGCCTATAGTGTCAGCAAATAGAATTGCAACACCTTTTTTTTTCTGATTACCATTGGCCTGAAATATGGACAACCGTCCCTTCACCCTGAGTCTATATTTAACTTTTAAGGTAAGATGTGACTGGTATGTAGCAAATATCTGGCCTGAGTTTTTGTATCCAGTCAGCTAACCTGTGCCTCTTTAGAGGACAGTTTAAGCAATTCACATTAATGGAGAATATTGATATGTATGGTAAAATTTTGTGTATCGAGTTTTCAAAAGTCCAGTGGATGATTTTAATCCTTTCACCATTGTGGAAGTTGTAGTTTGATCAAAAGTTTCTGAGTGAGTTTATTTTTGTGATAGAGAATTGAGCTGGTCATTGTGGAGGATAGGTCTGAGAATATCTTGGAGAACTGGTTTGGTTATGGCAAATTTCTTCAACATATGAATGTCATTAAAGTATATAATTTCTCCATCATAAACGAAACTCAGTTTAGCTGGATACAGGATCCAGGGTTGAAAGTTATTTTGCTTTAGGAGATTAAAAGTCGATGACCACCCTCTTCTGATTTTCAGCAGAGAGATCTGAAGTCATTCTAACATTCTTCCCTTTGTAGGTAATAGAATTCTTGTGTCTAACTGCTTTCAGAATTTTCTCCTTCATATTGACACTAGTGAAGTTAATTATGATATGCCTGGGGGATATCTTATTCGGATTGAGTCATGCTGGGGTTCTGAAACTGTCTGCTATCTGCTAATTGTCTGCTATCTTGACATATCTGGAAAATTTTCTTTCATAATTTCATGGAGAAGGGCCACTGTGCCTTGTGAGGCCACTTCATCACTTTCAGGGATTCCAATGAGGCAGATATTAGCCTTCTTTGAATTATCCCAGAGCTCTCTGAGAGAATAATTCATTTTTGCTCTCCATTTCTCTTCTTCTTTGAGAGTTTGGGAGCGTTCAAACGCATTGTCTTCAATGTCAGAAATCCTTTCTTCTGTCTGCTCCACTCTGCTGCTGAGGGATTCTACTGTGTTTTTCAGATCTTTGAGGGCTGCAAGTTCTTGCTTCAGTGCATCAAAATCTTTTGTGGTTTTGTCTTTAAATTCATTAAATTCTTGAGATAATTTTTGAATTTTTCCTCGAATTTCTAATTCTGACTTTTGAATTGCTCTTCAGATTTCTTATTCCAAATTTTCCTCCACTCTTTTAATCTTGTTTGCAATCCAAATTCTGAATTCTATTTCTGACATCTCGGCCAGCTGTTTATGATTGGAATTTTCAGTTACATCTGCCATATCTTTCCATGGGGGGGGGGGGGGTTGATCTATTCTGGTTATTCATGTTACCAGAGTTTTTCCACTGATTCTGCCCCATGATTACTTTAAACCGTTTGATTTTTTCCCCTGGAGCCTTGTCAAGGACCCGGGCAGTGCTATGGCCTGAGATGTTGGGGGACCTATTTGATGTGGTGGGGCTAAGTGGTTCTGTCTTGACTTCAGCTGGTCTCTGTTTGCCCCTAATGAAATAGTTACTCTTGGTTGAAGTATCTGCTGTGGAGAAATACCAGCAATTAAGTCACCCCGCTCCCCACAGGCAACAATTGGAAAAGGAAAATCAAACCTTCCTACAACTACACACCCAGGGCACCCCCTGAATAATCCTCAGGTGATTGGCTCAGTTCAAAAGGTTCAAATCAATCATCTCAGTCAGCACCTATCTCAGATGAGAGAGTTTAAAATGTCTCTGGCAAGTGGAACGCAGGGGTCTGGTGACAACTCAAATATTACTTGCTCCGGTGCTCTGTGAAGTCTGGAGGACCCACCCAGCAAATAGAATAGTCTTGGAAGGTTGATGCCTCCTTCCCCACCTTGCAGCTCTGTCGCACCCAGTCACTGCTCACCCCGCAGGGCTATGACCCAGTCAGTTGTCTCCAGTGAGCAGATACTCCAGAGGTTTGCACCTGCCTAAATCACAAGGAAGTCTATATCTGCTCGTCCAGGCTGCTGCTCTCTGCCTCTATCCAGCAGGGGGTGGTGAGGCCTGTCAACCTTGGGTGCTTGATGGAGGCTGGGGTGTGTTCACTCATTTCCAGCCCCACCCTTGATTGATGCTACTGGCAGAACAGAACAACCTGTGGAAGTTTGTTTCTGTCCCTGCTAAATTCCTCTGTAGAAGAGGGGCTGATTTGAGTTCCCAGAATCTGTGCCTCAGGCCCTGTCTTTACTCCTGCAGGTTTGTATTTGCAGCACAGTTAGCTGTCAGCTCTAGCCTCCTGTTCTCCTTTGTCTATAGGCTGATGATCCCCTGAGGGCCGGGTGCATCTTAGGCTCAGTAAAGTGGTCCTCTGGGTCAGCCCTGCCCTGGGAATTTCCCGGCTCTGTGCGTGCGTTTTCTAGGCCAGTACCACCTCAGGCAAACCCTTTACTCATGGGGCCTGTGTTTCAGTCCAAGATCTGTTCTGTGCTGGTTGCCATCTGAGAAGATGCCCGGCCTCCTCTGGTTGCCCAGGGAAACAGGGGGAGTGGCTTCGGGATATCCAGGGTGGGCCTTGTTGTTGCTAAAGATGGCTGCTGCTCCACACCTTGGGGCACTGCCGCTCCGGCGTGATTTCCTCTCAGCTGACCATTCTCTCCTCATTCTCATGCTGCAGAATCAGCACTGTCCAGCTGCAGTTCAGGTCCTGTCCACACCTCTCAAGAAATCACCCAACAATCTGGACTCCTGGGGAACAGGCATCCAGACCTCAGAGTGAGAGTGGTGGGAAGTGCTGGGAGCTCAGAATTGTAGGTCATAACACCAAGCTCATTGAGACCAAATGAGCAAATAAACAGATACAAAGGCTACCAGACACAAGGAGCCCATAGATGCACAGACGGAGACACATAGACACACAGACAACACACACGACAACAACAACAACAAAAAACAACTACAATAAAAATAGTGTTAATTATAAAATAATTGAAAAAAAAGAAAAAAGTGGTGTTCATAAAAAGGTTAAAAAAGAAGAAAGAAGTTAAAAATAGAAAAAAATAGAAATAAAAAATATATCTATAAAAAAATAATAAATTAACAATAGTTCCTCCAAGAAAATGGTGAGGAAAAAACAGAACCAGAAAAAAGAGAAAAGGAAAAAAATAAAAGGCACCAACCACAAAAATATTATTCTTGTACATATGTAGAAATATACATCTATATATACGATGTAGGGATCAACTTTCATAGGAATATATTTATAATGCAATATACTTTCTGGACACCAGGTGGCACTGTGAGTGGTTCCCAGGCTTATACCTGATTCACAGTTTATATTGTTACCATAAACATACCATTTTTACCATACCCACCCTACCTGGCCAAGAGCCATTTTGGAGTTTCTGTAAAAGTTTGTCACCAGTTATTGTGCAACCTCAGCTGCTCTGCTCCAGACAGCACTCCTATCTGACCTCCCAACTCAATGCAGTAGTCCATGCTTTACAAATCTTTCCACTCTGCTCCCACGTTCTCCTGCAAACTGGCGACTGTAATCAGCTGTGGGGGAGGGTGTTGGCTGCTACCGGCTGGCAGTGCTGCTGAAGGGTCTGGTGGTTGCAGCCGGTTCCCGCAGCTGGAGTGCTCGGGCACCTTATTCTCAGTTTTGTGGTTCATAGTCTCCCTTTTGAATCGGGACTTTTGAGTCCAGCCACCTGCCAGTTCGCCATGGAGCCTGC
This sequence comes from Loris lydekkerianus, assembly GCA_963574355.1. Classification (NCBI taxonomy): domain Eukaryota; kingdom Metazoa; phylum Chordata; class Mammalia; order Primates; family Lorisidae; genus Loris; species Loris lydekkerianus. The sequence continues at coordinate 5,780 of CAUYPK010029364.1, forward strand.
CAGCCCCCTCCAACATTCCCCACCAGGAATGCTCCAGTCTATTTAATCACCTCTGTTGTTCTGGGGAAGGCGTCTGCCATTTCCGATAGTTCAAAATGTCTGTTTCCTGGGTGGGATCCCTTCCCTTCAATTTTCCATCGGGTTGCCCAGCTCTCTGTGGTTTTGAGTGGCTCTCCTTTCAGGTGCCACCCTCCGCTGAGGAATAAATTTTCGTCAATTGGGTTTTGCCAGTAATTGCAAGCTGCTGTCCTTCGTAAGGGAGGGACCTGCCGGCCAGGATGGCCAAGCAGGGAAAAATCTCTACAACAGAGTCAGTGGTTTTATATTACCCCTCATATACAGCAATCTGCCAATTTGCTGAACATCTCCAGCTGTCCATCCACACCAATAATCCACGCACAGTAAAGGTCCAGACCCCTCTTCCTCTCACCTGATGACTTGGGAGAGGTGGGCTACATGTCCGTCCCATCCGCCATTATGCTCCATGCCCCCCCCCCCGTAAGACAGCTTTTATTATTTTATTTTTATTTTTTGTCCCTCTCCTTGTAAGACAGCTTTTAGACACATTTGGTAACTTGACCAACATTTCTACCTGTAGGTAGAAAATGGCAGAGCTCTGTGTTGGTACTGAAGCATTCAGATTTTACACTACATAGAACATTATATGTAACAGGTGCTACATACCTATTTTTCTCCATTAAAAAGTCATGTAATGAAACAACAGAAAATATAAATACAAATTTATAAATAGTAATTATATTGTAATGATAAATTTAAAAGCAAAAAGCAGTAACCATCACTCAGGTTGAAAAATAGAATATTGCCAGCACCCCAGAAATCTACCATATGTCCACAATTTCAGCTCTTTCTTCCCCTTACTTATAAATATGTGAAATTTTTCCTTCATTCCCCACTATACTAATAAGGAACTATGCAGAATTTTTTCAGAACCACATCCTGGCCAGGCGTGGTGGTCCCAGCACCTGGGAGGCCGAGGTGGGTGGATTGCCTGAGCTCATAGGTTCAAGACCAGCCTGAGCCAGAGCGAGACCTTGTCTCTCTTAAAAAAATAAAAATAAAAGAACCACATCCTTGCTTTTCTATCTACAAATGCATCCCCAAATTAAATAATTAAGTTTTGCTTGATTTTCTATTAATACTTTATATTAATGGAATCATGGTGCAGATTTTTTATTTTGCACCTTCCTTTGTGCGACATAATATTCTTGAGTTCTGTTCTTATTCATTTTCATTTCTGTGTAGTATTTGCTCAGGACAAAATTCATTATTTATCTTATTGGTGATAGATATTTAGATTATTTCCATATTTTGGCTATTACATAAATGCAAGTATAAGTAGTTTTGTACACATGTTCTGAGACACATACACACAAGTTCTAGGGAAGGTATCAGGGAGTGGAATTGCTGGTATGGTTTTACTAGACAGTGCTCAGCTGTCATCAATTTCCAGCAGTGAATGTGGCTCCATGTGGGGTGACACATGGTTCTATACCCTCAAAAAGATCTTTCATTGTTATACTTTTTAGTTGTTGCCAGTATTACACGTATCAAATGATATTGTTTTGATGTTATTTTTTATCTCTTCCATCATTAAAGAGGTTGATCATATTTTTTTATGTTTATCAGCCATTCAAGTTTTATTCTTTTTTATGCCTTTTCAGATCTCTCCCCCAGTTTGTTACTGACTTACAGGAACATTTATGTGCTCTGGATACAGCCTTGTAATAGTTAATTGTGTTACGGATTTCATCTTCTACTCATTACTTATCTTTGCAGACACTTAGTTTATAGTACATTTTGATACAAATAAATGTTAATTTTAGTAACCCTTTGATCATTATGAATTGCCCTTTTTATATCTAATAATACTGTTTAAAGTCTCCTTTGCCTGAGATTAAAATAATTACACTAACTTTTCTTTGTTTTTTTCATTCTTTTCCTGTCAAGCATTTTGTGTGCTTTTGTTTTAGAAGCAAAAGATTAACAGCTAGCTCAGGGCCCTCCTCTCGCCTACAGGACTCTTGAGGATGTACCTATTGGCTCAACACCCCTTACAACACTAACTCTAGGAGGATAGCAGATCCAAGATAAATGGGAATCCAGGTGAGGACTGTCTACAGGACCAAGCCCCCAACCACACTGTCAACATCATTTATGGTTAATGGTCACCTGGCATTGATGAGATGCCGCTATCCTGAAAAATGGACACTAGTTCCTTACTCAGTAGTCTCAAATGGTATAAAAGAAGTGGTATAATTCAGTGGCATTTTATTAAGCTTCTAGGAAAAATGAGAAACCATAAACCAACATGAAAAAATGTCTATTCCATGTGAAAAAGAAAAAGATAAATATAAGCTGCAGACTTAAAAACTGTATGGCCAATTATTTTGAAGTGTCAACTTTATGCATGTACACGTAAATGTTTATTCATTCAGCCTATCAATGGGCTCTGGTGTGCTGTTCGGGATGTTACTTTAGATACTACTGAAGAAGTGTATAAGCCTCCAAAACAAAATCAGAAAACAGAGTCAAAAGCTTCCAAGATCTTCCTCCCACCCTGACCTTTCTGTCATGACCACATACCTTTAAAACCTATCAGGCAGCTAACATTCTCTAAGCTTTTATTTCTTCACCAATAAAATGGGGATATGCTTTGTCTGGTAGCCTGATCGAGTTGATCTGAGAATACGGGTGAGCATGTACAAATGTGCCTTAGGAGTTAAGTGTTTGGCATGTAAAAGGAACTAACTTAGAGCTGTCCCTTGCCTCAAAGGTAAATTAAAACCTAGTTGCTAAGGGAAATTTGTCTTAGACTGAGAGTATACAACTTCATTTCTTTTCTGCTGCGTATTAGAAGAATAAGGATTGTCTTGGGCCGTACCAACAAAAGCTGATGAGAAAAAGAAAAGGTCTGTGCATACTTTTCACTATATCCAGCATTACAGATAAACAAAACAGTCCTCAAAAAACCCTCATATGACCCATGGGCCTCAGGTTGGACACCGCCCTCTCCTCCTATTCTGACCTATGTCCTGTACTACATGTCTCTTCTAAAAACTAATCTCTAAAGCAAATTCAAACAGGTCTGTATGCCTCCCTGGCATACCATCTGTAATTACCTAATAGTTTCTTATATTAATATTTGTTTTCTCTTGTCCTAAGATTTCTTCCCTACTCTAATAAAGTCCAGAGACTCCAGAGAAACAGGATTTACTAAAATAATGTAAAATATGTTTCAGAAAAAAACCTTCCAGATTTAATAGATTTGGTTTTGGAAGTGATCTGGTGTGTCAGTAACTCTGGAGAACCGACCACACACCGGGCCTGGTGCTGTACGCTGGAGATGCAGAGGTTATCTAACCCGCCCACGAAATCTTGAATCTAACTGAGAAGACAAGCTTTAGGTGCATTATGTGTGTGTTAAGTTTATTCAAAAGTCAGATGGCATGGAAGGGGACATGGGGATGGGGATGGGAATGGAGAAGTGGATGCTAAACTAGTTTGGGTGGGTTAGAGAATAAGGCCTATTGGAGAAACTGATGTTTAAGCTAAAGTTGGCACTCAGAGCTACTTCATCAACAGGAAAAGCACCATAAGCCATATTTGACTAATCATAGCAAAGAGATTTCATAATCAAATGGGAAGATTTCAATGAGATATCAATAAGTTGATAACTCTTTAAAAAATGACATATCATGGATCAGAAGTCCTCAAACTTTTTAAACAGGGGGCCAGTTCACTGTCCCTCAGACCATTGGAGGGCCGGACTATAGTTTAAAAAAAACCAACTATGAACAAATTTCTATGCACACTGCACATATCTTATTTTGAAGTAAAAAAAAACAAAATGGGAGCAAATACAATCACACCGCTGCATGTGGCCCATGGACCGTAGTTTTAGGACCCCTGCAAGCCACCTCTAGGACCTTTGAACTTCAATCTCCTCATTTGCTTCTAAGAAGTCCATTGCATCAGAACAATGTCTAAGGAGATGGAATTTTTGTTGGCTTAACTTCTTTTTGCCACTCTTACAATGAAGAAAATTATTTTAAATTTATCTTCACATCTCATCTCTCAAAAAAAGATCTGTGTATTAAATATGGATTGAGTGAGATTTAGGGATCATTTAGGGTTTAGCAGGAAACTGAGGGTATCTCAAATGGGCAACTAAAGAGAATGAAGTGGAAGAACTGTTTACAAAGATGGAGTGGAGTAGGGTTAAGGAAAAGCGTGATCATAAAGTAGCCCCAGCTAGTAACAGCCAGGACTTCTAGGAAACCACGTTACCCAGTTGTCCAGGAACCAGTAAACATTGTTGCATTTGTTGGGGAAAGGGTGAGCACAGATCCAGGAAGCTGGAGGAAGAGGAATTATAGGAAGGACCGCTGGACAGGAACCCTGGCCTTGAGTACAGACATGAAGCCCTGGAATGCACAGCCAGGAAGAAAGGGGACCAAGGGAAATAAACTCTGACATGCGCCTCTCACCCCCTCATCTCTGGCTGCCACTGCCCAGGGACACCCCAGAAGTAGAAGCCAGAGAGAGAGAGAAGGCCCGTGGATGCTGTGAGTGAGGGGCGGCCTTGCAAAGGTGGCAACAGAGAGAGGGTGTCTAGAAAGGCCAAAGAGAAACATCCAACACACAAAAAAATGACTGCTATTTGTTTTATCTTGTTGTTTTGGCTTGCATTTTTCATGCTTTTACATGCTTATTCTCGTGCACTAATAAACAGTAAGGTACCTACAGAAAATAAAACCATACCATACAGTGTGGTGTAAGGAATCAGGTTCTGACCTGCTCCAGTTTAATTGAATCCAGTTCCCACACATTCATTTGTCAACGGATCATCCACAGAACGGAAACGTAATTAATTCCTATTGGCTATCCAACATAAGCAGTTTCAAATTTATCACCTTTGTCTTTCCATAATGATAGTATTCTTAAAGTGTTTAATTTTCACAGGGAAGGTGGATCATAATTGTCCATAAAGCACATGCACCGGGGTCTGTGTCTTTGTGCCTCTTCATCACGTTCTGTCAGGCTGTATTTCCTGAGATGCTCAATAGGCTGTCACGTATGACCAAGGAATTCAATACAAGTACAATACAGTGTAAATCTAATACAAGGTATCTCTATTTACACTGAAGAATTCTATTTACTGTAAGAATTAAACAACAATGCTTTAGTGTGTCATAAAAATAACATGGGTAGTGAATATGGATGCTCCCAACATATTTGTCTGTCTTTTCCAGCACGGCAAGGCAGTATGTATCATCTGAGGGCTCCCCCCGAGGTCTGGATGATGATTGAATGTGGCAGAGAACTCCCTATGTGAATACTTGATCCTTCAATTAAAAAAGAAAAGAGAAAAGAGCTTTCACATTGTGGGATAATGCCTTATTACTGTTAAGCTTTCCTAAAAATGGTATCAACGGAATCTAAAAAAGATTGTGCTTGGGAAATTCTACCTGACAAACTGGCTGGAGGTGTTTCATAAAAGTTACACAAGGTTCATTTGAAACTGTCAAGCAGCTTTCCTAAGTGATTCATGGAATTCTCTAATCCTCCCCACCTATTAAAACTACCAGTCCAGGAAAGAAAGTAGAATCTCATTTTGACGATTTAAAAATAAAGTTATTTCAAATAAAAAGTGAAAAAGAAGAAAAAACAGTTATTTCTTTAAAACCAAGAAAAAATTAGAATATAGATTTCACAAATGTTGAGGATTGACACTGAGAACCAGATGTTGAACAAGCAAATTTCTTTTTCTTTTTTTACATGACTAGATAGAATCCTATTTTGGGGGCATTCCTATAAAAAATAAAGGTATTATAGTACCCTGAATATTTCCCTGATATCTCGTTTTGTATTATGTTCCTATTTAAACTATCTGTCTTTATTTTGAATAATTAAGTTGCTTTATACTTATAAATCTGAGTTTCCACATCTTTGAGATAATAATAGCTATTTTATGGGTAGGTCCGAGAATTAAAGTGCCTGGCAAATAATTAGAAATTATTGCTATTTTATTATTACCATTATTATTAATGTGAGCAAGATATCCAATACTTCTTTCTATGCCCGGAGAGCGTAGTTAATCAGCATTTACACACACCCCTTCATGCACATACATTACAAACATTGTTCTTTATAGCATCCCTCAATATTAAGGATAATATATATACAGTAGGTATAAAAGATCTACAGTTAATTGATTTGTCCACCACCCATTCCTGAACTAATATATATGCTCAAAATATTGAGGTAATTGCCACTGTACAAAAGACTGGATTAGGAAAATATGTTGGTAGGCTCCTCAAGGTCCCTTCGTTTCTTAAGAAGCTGTCAGGCTACTTTCTACCATGTTCGTGTTGACACTGACAAATCTTGATCACAGTAACAGTATATCCTTTTATACTGAGGCAGGCGCCCTCTCCCCTTAGAATGTCTGCAGATTACCAAACTGATGAAATCTCAAGCTGAAAGACCGGGTCTCTCTGTACTTGAAGCCTTCAGGCAGCCCAGAGGGAGACTCCTCTCCACTGCCTTTGAAATCAACCCACCTATATGATCTAACTATAAAATGTGCTATCAGGGTGCATCTGTGTACACTGTGTGATTGCCATGCACGCGCTCTCCACATAAACACTAATACCATTTTGTTATTGTCCCTACCATCGGTAAACATTCATTCATTCAACAGCTGTGTAACATCCATCTCCTCTGTGACCGGCACCTTGTGAAGAGCTGGGATTAGAACAGTGGACAAGGTACATATGATTCCTGCCCTCATGCAGCTCACAGTCTAACAAAGAAAGTATTTTGAGTAGATTCTCTTAGGGAAAGATAAAGGATAGAGGCATGAAATTACAACTATTAACAAAAATTCCACATTCTATATTTAGTTCGTATTTTTAAAAACATATTCAAATGAGTTTAAAATGTCACTATAAACGTTATGCTAGAAACAAGTAATAAATTTGGCATAGTCAGACAAAGATGTTGTTTTGGCAAGGTAGACTTCAAGTAAGAGGAGAAAACATATTTCAGGATTCTAAGGCCTCAGCTGTACTCCACAAACGTGGATCACAAATTTATTAGACAGTGATCCTTTGTGCTACTTCTTTCGATGACTAATGGCACAGCAAAGGAAGAGCCAAGATCCTAACATCATACAGGATTCTTACCTACCTTTGACCTAAAAGTAGCATCTTTTAGAGGTTTTAAAATCCCGCTTTAAATCACAGCCTATAAAAGAAGACCTTTGCCAGAGGAATGTGGGTGGGTACAAAGGAGTCTGATTAGAAAAACAGAGTTGGAGTGTCGCACCGACATTTTTGCAGGTATGGGTAGCAAGGAACTAGAATTAAGCAGGACACATCTGATGGCGAACAATGCCTTAGGTGTGAATCAAGTGATAATGACTCAGCGCTTCATGACTTTACTTGGCAGACTAAGGCATTTATATAAGGGAGCATCGTTTGTAATAGCAAAAATCACAGAAACTTACATGTCCAACAATAAAAGATGTGTGATATAAACTGAAGTTTCATTCGGGGCATTGTATCCTGCATTTCCAAACAACCAGGTCAAGCTACACGACTGCCAAGAAAAGATGTTTGCACCCTATTGTGAAGTCAGAGAAGTCTGTAACAAAATAGTATGACCTCACCTCTGTTTAACAAATGTATATTTTATGCATGTCTTTATGTGATTATTAATCAACAAATGTTTGTATGATTTAAGCTAACATAGACATTGACTTTTTTTCTGGTTTAAAGGTTTTTAGCATTTTATTACATCTTTCCTATATCATATATTTTTTATTATGATGAAAAATACATAACATAAAATTTATCACCTTAACCATTTTTCTATGTTATAGTAGAGTTGTGTTTTTACATGCACAATGCTATGCAACAGATCTTTAGAACTTTATCATCTTGGGAAATTGAAACTCTCTACCCATTGAAGAGGAATTCTCCCCTTCCTCCTTCCATGCAGATCCCAGTAACTATAAATCTACTTTCTGCTTTTAAGTGTGTGACTACTGCAGATAACTCGCCTAAGTGCAATAATCCAGTATTCTTTCATGGGTGGTTTATTTCATTTATCACAATGCTCTCGGGTTCCATACACATTGTAGGGGACAACAGGACTTGCTTCTTTTTAAGGCTGAATAATATTCCATTGTATGTACACAGCACCTTTTGTTTATCTGTCCATCACTCCATAAACACTTGGGTTGCTTCCACCTGTTGGCTATTGTGAATAACGCCGTGATAGCCACGAGTGTACAAATACATCTTCAAGATCCTGTTTTCCATTCTTTTGGATTTAGCGCAAGAGATGGGATTGTTGGATCATATGGCACTTCTATTTTTAATTTTTGGAGAAGCCTCCATACTGTTTTTTCCATAGCAGCTCCATTTAACATTGCCACCAACCTTGCATAGGGATGCTGATTTCTCCATATCATCATCAGAACTTGATATTTTCTGTTTTTTTGACAGTGGCAATCAACAAATTTTTAATTATTATGTGTTGGGCACTGTGGTTAAAGCTGTTGGGATAGCACTAAACAAAAAAAGCCAAAAAAAAGAAGTAGCAAGTGTTCTAACACAGATGTTGTAGAGTGGGATAAGGTGGGGAGGGAAAGAAGAGAACTGAAACCACAAAGCAGAGGTCACTGACTCAGCACCTGGGTCAGGACTATCAGCAGACTGTAATGAGTACAAGCTGATTAAGTCAGAATCAGCAGCGAGTACATTTCCCATGCCATGACGGCTGAAGTCACCCAGTTTCTTGATGGACAAAAACTAGAAATTTATATCAGATACTTCTTTATATCTTTCTATTTTGTCAAATATAGGCATCCCTGAAAGCATATATTGTACTCATTGTAGAAAGTTGGTTTGATTTTTCTCAATAAATCTGGCTTTTTTTCATGTTTCTAAGTTCCTAGTGAAAAAAGTGATTTAGTTATATAACTGAGAAAGTCAAGATTTTAGAGCCTGAATGTGTAAAACCAGGCAATCAATGTCTGTTACAGAGTATTTAAGGCTGAATGCATGGCCATCTCTGGACCTGTTACATCTTACTGAAGATGCAGAGGGATGTAATACCCACATCCCGTATGTTTCCTCAAGGAGCTGCTTCTCTGCACTTGGCTCCTTCTGCACTTCCCTATCTTGTATTTGTTTACATATACATTACTCCAAGGGACTCAGATATCCTTGAGATCAAGGCTTAGGGGAGTTCATCTTGGTATTTCTGTATAAGAATGATGGTACTTAGTAGGTCATCAAATAATATATTTTGAATGACTAAACTCAGATTGTTTTACAGAGCATGAGGAGGCTCCTAAAACTATCAAGGTAAGCAGTATCAGTAGGCTTTATTAAAGGAGTAGGGTGGAGGGCTTGTATGATGAGAGGAATTGGGGTGAGTGAGGGCTGAGGTCAAAAGCACTGCCTAGATTCCTGGCTGGCATAACTGGGTACTGCTAATAGAGTGGGAATGCAGGAGAAAGAGCAAGTAGAGAGGCAGAGAACAGGAGGAGAAGTCAACTTGGATATGTTGAGTTTATGATGTCCTGGACATCCACATGGAAGTCTCCAGAAGGGGAACTGAGGAGAAAGGTCTCAGTTGTACAGTATATTATAATTCATCAGCACTTTGATGACAACCAAGGCAGTGGAAGATTCTATTAATAGTTATTCAAAGACCTCTGGTGGAGCCCTTGAATCTACTACTATGGTGCTCTCACAATCAGAGCAATTTGAGAAATAGCACTTGAACTCATTTGAAAGGATTCCTTTAGTAGCACAAGGATGAAGTCTGTCTCCACAAGTTGTATTACTCATCTGTAGCTTATGTATCATCTGTAGCAAAACTTAGAAAGCAATCACAGCTGCTATTGTAATATGGCCTGGTTCTACTGAATTTGAATTGGGCATAATCTGGAAAAGGAAATTAAAATTTTTTGAACCAAACACAAAATCCAAACTTCCAAAAGAAAAATATGGTCCCTGACCCTACAAAACTAGAAAAATATATTTTAGGAAAAAACACATTTTAAAAATTTTTTTACTTTATTTTTTTTAAGTTTTATTTTTTTAATTATTTTTTAAATGAAATGAGCTCTCATTTATTTCCATGTTTTCTACAGTAAACAATTCCTGAAAATCACTCACATTATACACTCAGATGCACTATTAGTTTTTTAAAATTTTGAACAAAAATAGTTTAGAAACTAGACTGTCAGTACTCCTATTATCTCTCTTGGTGTCATTAAAGAGCCAAGACTTTAAAGTATATATGCCCTGATCAAAGGCAATTTCCATAATAAACAATTCAATGAACTAAATATTATTGGCTACTAACAAAACACATAACATTGTGCTAGGCTCTGTGCAATGACTCAGGGTTCTTGTGATCTGGTTGGAGTGTTGGACACATATCTAAATAACTTTAAATACAGGTTGATGGAAGTGAGTGCCAGTAAGAAGGCAGAGAAGACACAGGCCCCATGGTCAAGAGGAGAGAGAGAGCTTAATTTAGAGGAGTGCAGTTGAGTAGAAGGAGAAATGGAATGATTTCATGGAGTAAGAGGCCTAGTGAAGCCTGGAAGAATAAGTTGGATTTCTACAGGAAAATGGTAGGGATTATTAATGCCAATTTTATAATCATGGTTATGGGATGTATTAAGTTTCCCAAAGTAACAGAATCACTATATTCCAGAGACAATTTTTGAGTCTAGGCTTATTTGACTCCACACCCATGTCTTTCAAGCCTGCATGAAGCCATAAATATTCCAGGGTAGCTACAAAGGAAGATGTGTCAGAAAATTATGTAAATTCAGGTTGGGTCACCTGTGTGCAGTGGCCTGAACACCAGACTAAAGAATTGGTCTTTTTCCTTGGGTATTTGGGAGAAGTGTGGGGCCTTCAAAACAGTTAAAGAGACAATTGGTTTTCTAACAATCAGATTATCACTCCCTAAATAATTAACCAGGGAAATTAAACAGTAAAAATTGGGGGAAGAGAAGAGGAAAGAAATAGTTTTCTTCCTTCTCCTTCTTCTTCTTTTTTAATGAAAACTGCTTTCTAAATGTCTAACACTTGTACTATCAAAATTTTCTGAACATTCTGCTATGATCAACACAAGATTTTAGCGTTTCATGGAAGGTTTAGCAAAAATCTTCAAAATCCCCAATTTTATTTTTTTTGTTCAATAATATATTTTAAAAGTGTTTGCAAGTACATAAAACATAATAAGCAAAGATCCCTTAAATGTGTAAACTTAGTATTTCCCTGAAAAATTGAAGACACTGACTGTAATTTTACTTCCAGTTACAACTACCAATTGGGTTGAAGGGAAGTGTTCAACTATGCAAATGTGTAAGAGCATTTGACAACAGTTCAATTGTCATAAATCATTAACATTTTCATTATCACCTATACAATAGATTTCTTCATGGAGATGGAAGTGTGACAAGATCGTTGACGGCTTAATATAGAATCAAACAGGTGCCCTTTTACATATTTTTTATTAGGAAATTTACAATAATACGGGAATACCTTCAATAGCAGAGATAAGCACTCACTCTAAGTATCAGAGTTATCTCCATTACCTCAAATATATCTAACGCATTTGCCAAAAGTTTAATTAAAATGAGATGGCTAAAATAATTAATATCATAGTAAACATAAGACCAACTAATACAACTGCAACTTGTTTTCTTTGTTCTTTTTAACTGTGCTAGAAAAGGCCATTTCAATTTTCAGTGATGAGTTACTTAAAATAGTCTCTATGACATTAAAAGTCTTCCCGATATTTACTCAAAGAGGAATGAAATTTGATGTAAAGTAAGCTTCTATCAGCATGCAACAATGTACGATGGTGTGCAAATCTCAAGGTCTTTCCAATAAATGTAAAATGCAATTTCCACCAAATTATTACAAATTCTTAACACTGAGGTTTTATTTTAGTGACATTTCACTGTATAAAGATATACATTATTTAGAGATACCCACAATTTGCTTCAAGTTAAATAAGTATAAATGTATGTATGTTTAATCTACGCAGTGTTTAAAAAACGGCATGTTGAAATATTTATAAATAGTAAATTAAAAATATAGAGTTCCAAGTGGGCTCTTTTAAGATACACTTATTAAATGAAAAGCATTTTGATATACAATATGTACATGAACTTTCCACCTCTCTCCGTCTCCAAGGGAGAACTAATGGCTGTTAAAAACAAAAAGTCATTGAAAATACAATGTCACTCTGAGCTCAGCGTTCTTTGGGAATCCTCTCCGTTTGTTCTCACCTCTCCTGAAGCGTGTTAAACAATAAGATGCAGTACACAAGAACTATCAAAAGGGAGCACTTTTGAGCCACCAAAATTGTGTGATAACCTAAAAACCACAATCTCCCCAACTACAGACAATGATACGATCTCAGGTATTTCATGTGCTAAAATGATCATTAAAAATTAAGCACCACATATAAGCTGCCATTTAGAATATTAATTTACCTTTGCTAATCATCTTTTTAACTTGAGGCTAAAAGAGTTCACTTACCATTCGGATAGTCAGGCTCAGTCCAGGAGACATTAAAGGAGTCAGGTGTATGTGAGTGGGCTTTGGGGGCTGGCACGCCTTCGGGTATGTCCTCGTCCGTGAGGGCCTCGCTGGCCTCACTGGCGGTGCACCCACCACCCGTGCAAGCCTAAACCGATGCAAAAAGCACATTTCACTCCTGGTCCCAAAAGTTTTGATGAGCATTGAAAAAATATATATATATGAGAATTCCTAATAGGAGTTCCAGATTCTTTTCAATAGTGATACTTTTACCCTCTAAATAAGTTTGTTTCAATGCTGATGTCAGACATTTAAGTAATTTGCTTTTTAGGAAACAGTCATCTCCAATAATTGGAAAACAATTCAGAACATATAAATACATGAAATCAAGAACCATTTTAAGTTGAAGCCGGGAGATGTAGGGCATGCGCTGATTGAGTGAATAGCCCCGAGGAAGTCAGATTACACAGAAGTTCCCAGAATGAATTAAACACACGTGTGTGTACAGCAGGTATACACACTGCACGAGGGATGTATGAGAACTGCAAGACCACTTTGGAGAGAACAACTGATTTCTAGAGGAAAAAAAGATGTATGGCACATATAAATACCTTTTATTTACTATCATGTGACCAGTGTCTTACAGTATAACACCATGCAAAATTAAATAAAATAATGTTTCCCATAAATTAATAAATACAAAGCAGTTGGCAAGTGAATGCTTAATGGCTGGAAGGGTCAAATCATTTCCTTATGTGTAAAAGGAAGTGAGTTTCAGTAAAACATGGCTGACAAATTTTAAATGATCACAGAACCCTCATTACATAATAAAGTACCACTGAAGCCAGAAATGGTAATGTGAATGTTAAAGATATTCAGAAACTTCTCTGTACGCTTCATAATAAACTGCAAACAATTTTTTAACTTACTGCGCGAGGACTTCTCCAGGAAACAGACAGATACACAGGGCGTTTCAGCCTGTATTTCCCAGCAAATATTAGCAATTCGATCGTTACACAACAAGGATATTTGAAAACTGTACTCAAACTGTGTTCATTATTTTTTGTTTACAACTGCAATTTACACAATGAAATTTAAAAATATTTTAGGAAACACTAAATATTTTAGGAAGCACTAAATTTTTAGCAAAATCAATAAGAAAATGGAGCAAAATCATAGGTGAACGTAAAGAGCAGAGAGTTACTTAGTGCCTTTTCACGGAAGACAGATATTCCTAACATAAAAGGTTAAAGCAGCTCTTCATTTCTTTAGGTCTCTTCTCTAATTCACAGTGTGATACTGAGGGAATGATTTTGTGATTCTTAAAGGAGTCAATATCATTTTTCCTAAAGATACAAAAATTATGTTTTTATTTTTAGATAATTACCCTACTGACATATAATGTTATTTGCAAAGTTGTTGCAACTAGTTTCAAATTCTTCATTATAAATATATATAAGAATTTATGGTTGACAAACGTAGAGCTCATCTCATTTCTTAATGTAAGGATATAACAGTTGTAGCCCATGTCCTCAGTATAACTTCTCAAGAGCTTAAGCAAGTATCAGATGGGTTAAATTGTGGCCTGGGCATGAAATTGCATTAAGATTATGGACCTAATTAACCTCTGTGGGTTTCCTCTAATCCTCAGCTGTGGCATGTGCCTACATATGTAAGAGGAAAGCCATACTCCGCCCAAGCATGGAATCTGCAAATAAAGAGGAAATCAGTTGAGCATATGGCTACACCCTGACTCAAAGCTTTAAGGTATGTCACTGTTAGCCCAAGAAATAAATACCTAAAGATTAAAATAGAAAATTTAACACACACATAAATTCAAATGTGCTAAAAGTCCATCAGAAAATATGGCAGATAAAAAGGCCATCTGAGACAGCTGAGGTATAAAAGAAAAAAATGGTAAAGGACATTCTTTCCAGTTCTCAAAGAGAAAAATCCATCCATATGCATTTTCCAGATTTTTTTTTTCTTACTCAGGAAAAATGTTACAGCATCTTATTGTTAAACTTTCACCACCCTGGGAATAGATTCTGATCATCTATCACTATTTTTTTCTTATTCACGTCCTAAAGAATTTCCTCTGCTAACTCTCCCTTAAATACATACTCTACACGGCATGACATATAATTTTATATTTTTAAAAACAGGGTGTGAATTAAAATTTACTTTTTTTTTGAGAATTTTATGATGCCTTCTAAGACAGATGAAGACATCCTCTGGTTTGGAAGGACAGTTCCTTGGACTGTGTTATCTGAGATTTGAAAATTAGTAGTTTGACAAAGAAACCTGTTAAAAAGGTAAGAAATTTGTGAAAGAATTTTTCTTGTAAATGAAACAATTTACAAAGCAGCAGTCCCCAACTTTTCTGGCACTAGGAACTGGTTTCATGGAAGACAATCTTTCCACAGACTGGGGTGGGTCATGGAGATGGTGTAGGGTAATTCAAGTGCATTTCATCTCCAGCTCAGATAATCAGACATTAGGCTCTTGTAAGGAGTGCACAACTCAGATCCCTTGCATGTGCATTTCACAGCAGGGGTTGCTTTCCCGTGAGAATCTAATGTCACCACTCCTCTGACAGGAGGCTGAGCTCAGGTGGTGAAGTGAGTAAGGGGGAGTATCTACAAACACAGATGAAGCTTCTCGTTCACCAGGTGCTCCCCTCCCGCTGTGTGGCCTGGCTCCTAAGAAGTTATGGGCCAGCACTGGCCCATGCCCAGGTATTAGGGACCATGGGCTATGGGTTATAAAGAGACTACTGAAATAACAGAATTATATGCAAATTATATTATTTTGTTTTGTCCACATTCTTTATGCATGTACTTAGTGGACTGAAGTAAGCAGCACAATATCTTAGTTCCTTTGATGAGAAAATAAATGTTCTTAAACTTGCATCTGATTGGTCAAATCTAACTGATATCATCTAAATTAAATTGAACAAACTCTTATCTTATTTGATCAGCCTATACCAGATGCCATTGAATTCAATGAAACTGAACGCTGAATAGAATTCTGGTTTACAAAACTAAACAAAATAATGGAATTGACTGAAGATGCCTGTATGAAATGAGAAAATCTTTGAAAACCTGTAATCTATTAAAATATGTTGTTTCTGCCGGTGCAGTGGCTCACGCCTGTGAGCCTAGCACTCTGAGAAGTCGAGGCAGGTAGATTGAGCTCAGGAGGGTGAGACCAGCCTGAGCAAGAGTGAGATCTCTGTCTCTAAAAAAAACAAAAAAGTAGCCAGGAGTTGTGGCAAGCAACTATTGTCCCAGCTACTTAGGCAACTTAGGCAAGAGGATCCCTTGAGCTCAAGAGTTTGAGGTTACTGTGAACTATGATGCCACGACCCTCCCTGAGGATGACAAATGAAACTCCATGTCAAAAAAAAAATTATTTTTGTTGTTTCAGCCTATTGATTACAGCAATTTTTTTTTAAAGTTACAATAAAACAAGTCCACATTAACCATAAATGATCGCTTAACAAGTTAAGCTCATCCCTTCCAAGTATCTTTCAAGGATATATATTATTTAACACTTAACATTTATCAAGTGATAAATGACTAGCAGTGGGATGAAAATTATCAAACAATACCTAGGATACCTGTCTTTATTAATAGTTTATTTTATTGTTCACTTTCTGTCTTTATTAGAAGCTATCATACTTTATTGTACTACAAAATCACCTTTGCTGAGTGTAGCAGTGTTATTCCATTTCTTGCAGTGGAACGAGCATATGCCTTGGAATGACACCATCCCTGATTTATATGCAAATTATTTAATTCATATCAAAAGTCTCAGATTTTTTGTGAAATAAATGTACTTAATGGTCATTCAAGAATTGTTTCCAGGGCTTCCAGTTTCCAATAGGCACTGTGCTTGAAACCTCAGAAAGAATTTTGAAAGATGTTGTCTCTATAATTCTGAAGTTTGTAATCTAGTCAGATGGGAGAATTAGATGAGGACACATGGAGTAACACATCTGCTCCCAGAATGAAGTTAATCATCGTGGTTCAAATCCCTTTGTAACCCTCTCTATTCCAAAAGCCACTTAAAGGCTCTGACATCTGTGTGTTTTGTTTTCCATCATTTACTCAACATGCCAAGATGGTCTACAAGGCAACTCTACTTTGCTGAGAATCTGATCTCCGTCTACTCATTTAATGACCTTGAAAAGTAGCTATTATATTGAAACTGTGAAATATACAATAATCCCTCAATTAACCAGGATGAACCTAAAATGTTCTGTTTAATGTATTGCTTAGCAGAGTTAAGTATATAACCTTTTAGTTGAATACTTCCTGAAAATATATTTGAGTATTTTCTGCCCTAATAAATACAATGAAATTGAAAATAACGTGAGCGAGTTTATTCCCCTAACAAGAGTCAAGCCAAGGATTTTCACATCTTTAGGACACCTTGCACACAATATTCAATGGCTGACAGATATCATTCGAGTCCATAGACTGTTTGGCATCACAGAACTTTTTGAAGGTGAGATTAAAAAGCATTTAGTTCAATATTCTAATTTTAAACTAGACAAAACTAAAATCCAGAGAAATGAATTTGCTATAGGTCCCAAAGTTAGTAGCAACTAACTCTTAATTAAAACCCAGAGGAATGAATTACTAATCTAGTGGTACTTATTTTTCAAGATATTACAGATATATAAAACATGGCAGAGACGGATAAAGATTTTTATTGACTGCACAGCATATCCTAAAGCCTACCTTGGGAATAGAACTTTGTATTGTGTCATTTGCCTCCTTATTACAAAAGCCAAGAGCACAAAAATGTCTGTTTAATTTGGGTTGCTTCCAAGTAATTAAGAATTTTCTTGACCTTTGATATCACCACTATTTTGTCAGCATTTAAAAATCAAATTAGTATATTTTTTATTTCTTGGGCAAGAACTATAAGTAAACAAAGATGCTGCTTCACACACCCATCCACTGTGCTGAACACCTAGGCACATGGAGTTAGGCTGAGACGGGAGTTTTAACATTGTCTGATTGCCCTTGTTTTGTGGTGTCAAGTTAGACAGTTAGCAATAGGGGAATGTAGTTTATTTTCTCATGGTATAATATTTAGAGCATTCAAGAGCATGTTAAGTAAAATGAATGCATACACAGTGTCTACATAAATGTAAATTTATTCATAATCAAGAGCAGAATATTTTCTATGGCATTTATCAAAGCAAATATCCTTATATAGGTATTGCTATAAAATGAAGAGTGTGTTTAAAACAAATAGGGACAATCTCATGTTTATATTCAGTTATTTTCAGATGTGCTATTAAACTTAAAAAAGATTATATTTCATCAAAAAACAAAAGAAACTACTGAGTATAAATTCCCCAGTAATATCAAGGTCTTTTAAAAGACCTTTGTATAAAAGTTCTATTTTGCATTAAAAAATAAATTCTATTGTCTACCTAAAGAAACCTTTAAACCATGTTGATTCTGGGGTTTTATTAAATGACTATTCTTCTGAGATAGAAGTGTAATGTAAACCAGAATATAATAACAATCAAGAATATTTGGGGGTCATTTAAACCTTCATTTAAAAATATAAGTTCTCAATTTTCATACTGTGGATTGATTTTCGAATGAACACAAGGGATATCCACAGGGATATAAGGTTATTAATCCAGGCATTTTAGAAACAGGTCTTCATGATTATTATGTTCTACAAATAATAAAAAAAATTCTGATAATCTCAGTTTAGATTCCAGAAAATCTACCAACTCAGATTCTTAGTCTATCATTTTGCACAATATAAAATAAATATGTAGGCCAGTGATTTTCAGCTGGTGTGCTGCAGCCCGCTGGTGTGCCATGAGAAGAGTGCTGCAAAAATTTTTAAAGATCATTAAATAGGCTGGGTGCAGTGGCTCACGCCTGTAATCCCAGCACTCTAGGAGGCTGAGGTGGGTGGATTGCCTAAGTTCAGGAGTTTGAGACTTGTCTGAGCAAGAGCAAGACAGACCCCTAATCTCTAAAAATAACCTGGGCGCTGTGGCAGGTGCCTGTAGTCCCAGCTACTTGGGAGGCTGAGGGAAGAGAATCGCTCAAGCCCAAGAGTTTTAGGTTGCTGTGAGCTGTGATGACACATGGCACTTTACTGAGGGCAAAGAAGAATAAATAAATACACACATAAATAAAATAAAGATAATTAATTGAATTATTTTTGAAAGCAGTTCATGCTGGCGTGGATGTGGAAAGAAGGAAACACTTTTCTACTGCTGGTGGGAGTGTATCAGTTTGATACAACCTTTTTGGAAGGAAGTATGGAGAACCCACAGGGACCTCAAACTAGACCTCCCATTTGATCCTGCAATCCTGTTACTAGGCATCTACCCAGAAGGAAAAAAATCCTTTTATCATAAGGACACTTGCTCTAGACTGTTTATTGCAGCTCAATTTACAATCACCAAAATATGGAAACATCCTGAATGCCGACCAACCCAGGAATGGATTAACAAGTGCAGTATATGTACACCATGAAACACTATTCAGCCATTAAAAAAGATGGAGACTTTACATCTTTTGTATTAACCTGGATGAAAGTGGAATACATTCTTCTTAGTAAAGCATCACAAGAATAGGGAAATAAGAATCCTTTGTATTCAATTCTGATATGAGGACAATTAATGATCTAGTACATGGTAGGGGGTGGGGGCAGGGGAGAGCAGAAATAGGGAAGGAGGGAGGGTGTGGAGGGTCACACTGTGACACACCCTTTGAGGGTGGGACACAATTATAAGAAGGACTTTACCTAACAAATGCAATCAATGTAATCTGGTTCTTTGTACCCTCAATGAATCCTCAACAATTAAAAAAAAAAAAAAAGTAGTTCAAAACACAGTAAATATATTCTTTTGTTTTTGGCCAGGTCCAGGTTTAAACCGGCCACCTCCAGCATATGGGGCTGGCGCCCTATTCCGTTGAGCCACAAGTGCTGCCCAATATATTCTTTCCTTACTCCCCCACTTTTTTTTTCAACATAGTTGAAGTGTGCCACAGAAGTTTAACTATAGGTTCAAGTGTGTTGTGAGATAAAAAAAATTGAAAAACACTGATGTAGTTATTAGATTGCAATTCCTATTTAGGATGTGAAGAAAGTTTTTAGTATAAATATCAATACATGAGGTTTTTGGGTTTTCTGCTTTTTTTAAGTGAGGGAGAAAGAAAAGATGGGACAAAAGGAAAGGAAGCAGAAATGGAAGGATGGAAAAAGTGAGAGAATGAAGTAAACTTACCTCCAGCTTGATGCGATATTTATTACCAGGGACAAGGTCTCGCAGCGTGTGATCCTGGAAAAGTTCCGTGCTATTGTAGATGACATTCCAAATTTTAAAATCATGTGTGTCATTTGAAATATATAATGTATAGCATTCCAGAACTCCATTTACTTCTCTGGGTTGTTTCCACCTGGGAATGGGAAAATATAGCATTATTACTGCCATTCACTCAAATCAAAACAGAAATGTACAGAATTTTCAACAGACATAGTGAACTTGGATTTGTGCCACTGTAAACAAACAAATAAACAAAAAAAACCCCAAGAATCTCAAAAGTCTTTCTCTAAGAAAACCTCTTAGTAGTTATTAAATGTCTATTCTGAATGGCATAAAGAAAATATGACATAGTCCCTACCCTCTATATATGAGTGAGTACCTGCTTTTGACCTTAAGCCATGGAACAAAAATCAGGAGAGGCAGAACATCTGAGATTTTATCAGACGTAGGAGAGAGACAGAAAGAATGACATGATTGTTCTGAAAAATCCAGGTATGTAACAGAGTTATTATGAAATTATATGTAGTAGAATACAAAGAAGGTGAGAATTACAAGGGCTGAAGTAGTCAAGATCGACTTCATTGATGAGGTGACACATTGTGCAGGGCCATAGATTTTATACTTAACAGAAGGATTGGATTCGGATATGTAGAAGAAAGCACAGAGGGTTTTCCAGATGAGGATTACAATATATCAGTGGGAACAAGAAGGGCATATAACACAATAGAAAAGAAATAGCTTAATTGAGAGGTACTTAAAGTAGGGAGTCTTTTTGAGTAAGTAATGTGGCTGGGCTTAAGGGCACATCCAAAGACAACCAAGAATTTGGACACAGAGTAGTAGAATGTGAATCATAATATTTTTAGCTGGTATGAAATGTCATAATTTATTTAGTCTAAACTCTTCTTTTAGAGATGACAAAGCTAAGACCAAGAAAGATGAATGTGAACAAGTACTGACTGTTGATATGAGAGGTCTATTGAATTTCAGCTCAGTCCTACAGTATACCTTATACCTCAGGTATTGGGAAATGGACCAGAACCATTAACATCAGGAAAACTCTGAACATGCTTATGTATGAAAATTCATTTCTGACTTCAACTGCAGGGGATAATGGAATAAGAAGGTTCTGGTTTATATATATATATATATATATATATATATATATATATATACACACACACACAGTGACAAAAACATATATACATTTTAAGAAAGATAAAAACTGCATTAAGATTGTCATACTCAATAGCTACTGATAATGTTTATCTTGTATATTATATCTCTTGTAATTGCAGAATTCAAAAAGTGATTCAAGTGTTACAATTTTAATACAGGTTTTCCTTTCTTAAAAATTTTTGGTACCCTCTATCTAAATACATATCTGTGCTCACACGCACACACATATATACATATATACATACATACTCAAATTTCAAATCATTGCAAATAACACCCCACACATAAAAAGGCCAAGACACTCAAGTAAGTGGTCACTTGTTCCTCTATTAAAGTTTGCATAGACTCTGTGTATATATGTAGCTCATCCTGATTGCATGAAGACAAAAATGGAAATTAAGTTGGCAAGTGATAATCAAAGGTTCCCAGAACCACCGAACTAATCACTTCTATGCATTTAATCACAATAAAATTAATTTTATGTCACAAGCTCTTCCCCTGATTGAACGCACTTGGATCCTCCAGTGTGTGACAGAGACAGCATGTCTACTTACTGTACGGACATGGTTCTAGAATCCAGGACAGTCAGAATCGGGGGATCCACATGTTCTGGCGGCAGCTGGGCTGTGTACAGTATGACCCGGGAACTGTTTGCACATCCCACACGTGTGCAGGCACTGAGTAGAAACTGGTGGGGTGAAAATACAGCTAAATCTAGGAGGGAGGGAGAAACAACAATTTATTTATCCTTGTAATTTTTTTTCAGGACCTCTCACTCCTCTATATTCCTACCTCTGAGAACTGCTAAAGCTTAAAATAAGAATCAGTGGTTATAAAATCAGTAGCAATAAAATATGGAGCATTTTATTCCTTAAATAAACTTTGGTTAAGTTTAAATAGACAAATGCCAATCGGGCTTTTGGTTTGATCTTTTAATTTTAACAATTTGACTATTTTCTTGAATGTCTATGACCAGGTAAATCATTTTCTGAGTTTAGTCTTAGTTCAATGGCTCTGTTTAAAAATAAATAAGATATTTAAATTATTTTAAAGCATATTTGAAGACAACAGGAGTTTCTTTTGAAATGCAAATACTAGCTTGTAACAATGACTTTGAGCTTGTAATACTGTGTGCCAGATTCCTTTCTTCTCCTGTCCACCTGAACAGCTGTCATTTGACCTTCAACTTTTCCAAGTTCAGTACAAATACCTGTGTCTCTCTTAAGATGTCCCTAACAATCCCTGCTGTCACTCTGGCATAAGGAAGAGCTACCAGTACTACCTCTGCCTTTTGTCTCTCATGGTATTTTGCACAGACCTTGAGCTTAACACTTGCAGTGCTGCAGCATAATTACTTGGTATACGTGACCATTCAACACACTAGACTAAATATACCTTGAGACAAGGAATGGTGGTATATTTAGTCTGCAACCTCAATGTCTAGCACACTGCATGGCACATTGTAGGTTTTGAACATGTATTTGAATAAAAGACTAAAGAACTAATAAGTGAGATGATCTATATACAATTGAGCAAGGTATGAAAGATCCCCATCAGACTGGCATAGTACTCTAGCCAGAAATACTCTCTTCCTTCTCTAAACTTCCCTCATACTTTAGACTGTCTATCTTTTTAATGGATGCCATATTCCCTTGTATCAGAATAAACTAATAGTAATTTGCTATTTCATAAAAACCCTGAACACTTCATTTATAAAGGTCCTCAGTAATCTAACCAAAGTTCAATCAAGTTTACCAAGATTTACGCACCATTTACACTACTAGAAACAATCACTATCTTCTGGAATGTTTTTAAAATAAGTTACAATTTAAGAAACACATATTCTTAAATCCATCATTAACCTTGAACCATTACAATTTCATGTTTAAAAGATTAATGAAATGCAACCTGATTCAGGCAAATAGATTTTTGCATTACACTGATAACAAAAGTAAACTAGAAAAAGAACACTTTGATTTTCATGCAAAATATAATCAATTGGTTAAACATGTAGGTCACCAGAAGAAAGGCAAAAAAAAATTTTTTTTTTTTAATCATGAATTTAGTTAAATTAGAACAAAAGGTTGTCCTCAAGAGGAGACTCTTAATGCTTTTGGTTAAACCTTGTTTTCTTTGCAACTTCTACCCTACAGGGATCCAATGGTACTAAGTTGAGATGAAGCACCCCCACTCAATTTGGTTAGAAGAGATGTGGCTAGCACACCTGAAGCTGCTGGCAAAGCAATGTGGCTTTGCTGAAGACTACTGAGAGATGACAGTAACCGCTGCACCATGTGTACATAAGTGAGGCAGAACTGGGCTGCCTTCATTTGGACAGATGTTTCGTGACTCTTCCGAAGTTAAAAAAAAAAAAAAAAAAAAAAAAAAAAGAATCATGAGCTCAGGGGTGTCATATTCAACAAAGAAGAGGAGACTGTTACTTACTGTTAGAAAACTTAATGCAAGGAACAACTCCTTCCAGCAGGGCCAATCTGGGCCAAATTATGCATTTATATGGTGACTCCTTATGTCCGCCATTCTCCTGTTCTTACTACCTTCTCCCTCTGGTGACCTTCCTCTCTCTCATCTCTCCCATTTGTCTGAATTTTCTGTATTTCTTGGGAAAGGGAATCTGGGGATTTGACTCTAAGTCTAGTTTAGCTGTAAGAGCAAAACCTAGGAGGTCATGGAACCTAGAGGGATTCTTGATGGCTAAGTCAGGGCAGTTGGAGAAAAGCTGAAGCAATGGAATATGGGAAATCGTGTCACTTTTCTGAAGTTACAGAAATTTTATTCCCCAGCCAGAAATTATATTCCCTGTAGCCAATTCCACATGCACCTGAAATATCTCATAGCTGTATCTGACTGTTTTGTTCAGGTGCAATTGAGATTGGATGCTATAGAATCCATTGGCTGGTGAACTCTTTGGAGTTGGAAGTTTCTCCTCAAGTTTGCTGGGGCAGGGATTTGGTTATGTAATTTGTAGGTAGTAAAGAAGTCACCCCATTCCAAAAAGGCCCGCTGCTTGCTTGTGTGTTTCCACAGTTCAGACTTCAAACATGGCACTTAGGCATTTCCAGCTCTGGGGTCAGAATGAATCATCAGAGTATCAGCATATCATAGTCTCTACTTATAACAAAATGCTGTGTTCCCTTCCACACTACAAACTCCATGCTTTGAAGATGAACTTGATTACCTAGCTCCTAAATTCAGCCAGAATATCTGCATCAGATGAGAGTAGTTTTCTGAAGAAACCAGTTCAGGAGATGCTACCTGTGCCTAGATTTTTCCATGGACTGGGAGGCATCTAGTTCTATGCTGGCCATGATGGGGGGAGGTCAGAATGAAACAATGAGCAGGCTTGGAAGGGTTATGTTGCTTAAGAGGCCTGAGACAGTGGTGAGCTGGAGTTGAAATAGAAAATAGCGAATCTTGCCAAGTCCTGTATGCATAGTAGGTGTTTACTCTTCGACTATTTAAAATATCATGAAGTTACTAGGAGAAAAGGTGTTGCATTTTAGAAGACAGTCAGGCTGTAAACTTAAATGTTTTCATAGCACTTAAAGGTATTAGTGCTAAATAATATGAAAAGTGCTACAGAAAACACAGAACTGAGTGAGAAAGATCAGGTGTAATTTTCACAGGTAAGAGTTAGTAGAGGCCTTACTGGGAAGATCTGAGTTTCTTTCCTATTGAGAAGCAAGAATCCAAGGTACTCAATTCTAATATGTTCTTGAATATATTAAAGAGTGGAATCTAGTTAAAAAGTGGAAGAATTAGGCTTAGAGGGGACAGAGTCCCTCTATAGATAGGCAGTCTATAGTACCAGGAAGGAATGCAGATTATGTGGGTGCAAATGCCCACAGGTAGGTAGACAGTGGTGGGGTCTGTAGGACTTAGCTTCTAATTGCTTTAATTTTCTCTGTGAAGAAAGAAGCAAAATCATCAATCAAGACTGATATTTTGATTCCCCAAAGTATCACCTGCAGTGGCCTTCTATCACTCCTTGAATAAAATCTAATAATGGTCCATAATGTCCTATTTGACTTCACACCTTCCTGTTCTTTTTTTTTTTTTTTTTCCCCATGCATTAGATATTACTCTATCCCTCTAATACTACAAGCTCACACTGTGAGGTCTTCGTTAATCCTTCTATATGAAATGTATTTTTCCTTCTTCATACTTGGCTGACTTTTTCTCATCCTCCAGGCTCATCCTCCTCTGAGTGGTCCCCCTTGACCATTAAGCAACATAATCACCACCATTCCCAGGTTCTCTCTGTCATGATGCCTTGTTTATTTCCATGTCATAATTACTAAAACAAGCTAGAAATTATTCTGTCATTTATTTCTTGACTTTATGTCCCTCCCAAGACAATGTAAACTCTTTGAGTGCAGAGAGTTGTTATCTGTGATGTCGACTGCAATTTCTCCAGGATTGGTGTTTGATGACCAATTAGCATAGTTTTATTAGTTGAACGAATAGTTCAGACCAAAGGAAGACCTCTGTGTTCTTTACTTAGATTGCCAATTTTTTTTTTTCACAGAAACATAGTGATACATAAGAATGTTTTAAAAACCATAAAAATCTAATGAATAAAATTGTCAGATTAAATGGAGGGATCTGTAGTTACAAGTTAAAGGAGAAATACTTTTCAATACAAGAAAAAGGCTCAGCTGTACCTGTCTGAACACCAAAATGTAACTTTCAAGATTTTCAAATGCTCATGTTTCATTAAAACACACATAAACACACACCAGAAGATAGAAGTATACCAATGTTAACAGTGCTTTTCTTGGAGTAGATGATTTAATATTTGTTTCATATATTTTTCCAAATTTTCTATGATATATTTTATAGTTGGAGGAAAAACAGCTATAGTTTATCAATTCATTATTTAAAAGAGTGTGTGTCCCAAACTTAGTTAACAAATGCCTATTACACCTCCGGTCACACTTTTCCTCTCCTCAATGACTTCAGCATTGGCTCAGTTTTCTTTTCAATCATAATCCCTTTTTCTGGCAGCTCTAACATCCTCAATAATGACTCATCTCTGAGTTTGGCTTCACTTTAACTTCCTCAAATGCAATGCCCTTCACCTCTTCGTCATTTATTCAACATCCAGAATAGTTACACACACCCACTACTTGATCATCTTTGGAACGATTTCCAGAGTCTAAATCTACCATCTGCCCTCTGTGATCAAAACTGGTTACCTTCCACTTCTTCATATCATACTGCTACAGTCACTCCTCTGCCCCATACAATGTCCAGTCTCTTGGTACCTCCTTATTTCCAGAGTATTTGTAACTGTTCCATTTTCCTTGCTATGATCTTTGATTGCCCATTACAAAGTCCTACTCTCTCGGTCCCCTAGGAATGTTCACCTCTCCAATCCTCTTCTCTTTTCTTTGTGGCTATCTCAATTTCAAGCTCTGGATAAACCTCCTCAGTTTCTGTCTCTAATATTTCTCATATCTCTAACATGTTTCTGGGGGACATTACTAACATACTGAAATAGTCTACCATAACCTTGGGATTTCCAGTTTGAACTGGGCTCTCGGAAATGTTCAGCAATAATTGTTGGATTTCCTTGTTTATCCCTTCATTGAATTGATCTTCTTTTTCTTCTTCTGCTTTCGTAATTTGTCCTATTATCCTAAGGAACTGAGTAGGGTCTGAAATTGGAGCCCTCAGGTATAGCTCCCTCCTTGAAACTCCTACAGTACTCAAGATTTGTAGTCAGAACTGAGCTCTATGTGGTTGTTATATTAACCTATTTTTGTTCTTTTGCCTTTCCCTACTCCTGAATCTGACTCTCTCTCATTTTAATTCTTATCTAATTTTCCCTCAATTATATAACTACAATTATAAAATATATATTACCAATAAAAGAAGATGTGACTAGTCAGGAGGCAGAAAAAGCAAAAAAAAAAAAAAAAAAAGTAAACAACAACAACAAAACCCTTCTGAATAGAGTCATTAGGGGAACAGAGAGAAGATTCAGAGTTCAGATGTAATGTCAGCAAAAGCAGGAAATACATAGTCACTCCCTTTCCCAGTTCAGATTTCCCAGGTTGACAGAATAAAGGGAAGATGAAAGAAAAGTGCAGGTCTTAGAAGGAGGGGGCACTGATCCCTTTTTCTAAGATACAGTCCCAGCTTGGGGAGGAAAAGGCCCTGTATGCAAGCAGGGCCACAGAAAATCTAACAAAGATTTCAGTTCCCCAAGAGTGATGTGGAAGTAATAAGGCTATTTACTGGCTATGAAGGGTCTGTCTCAACAGTGATCCTTTCACACAGGAAGAGGAAAGCAGCATGGTGACCACACTCCAAATGCTGGGAAATTAGGTAAGTCCCCAGCAGCTTTCATAGTATGGGGGAGAAGGGACTCCCAAAGTGACTATGATTCATTAATCGCTCCCCAAGTCAGAGATTGAGTTGCAGTATACAAATAAGGACAGAACTGTGTCCAGAGTTAGAGATAGAGGTACATGTCTCTGAGACTAAGTTTTATAAAAAGACCGCATGTTCACCTGGCACCTCATCTATGTTTATGATGATCACACAGCCACGATTTTTAGGACATATGCAGAATTAATTTTTTCCTTTTTTTTTTTTAGACACATTTACTCACAAAAGAAATTAATTTATTAGGTCACTTTTCTGGTTTGGAAAATCTGATTGCTATGTTGCTACTACCATTGGAAAACAGGGATTTTCTTTTAACTCTAAAAATCTGAAAACTCTAAATATAATAGTACCCAGAACCCCAATCTGATTACCTAGCCTTTTGTCTTCTAAATCCTTTTTAACACCTGGACTGTCTACCCATGATAGATTATTCTCCATCTATTTTCATGCAAAGACGAAGTGTTACTACTGTCCTTTGAACAATGACTCTTGAAAAAAATAAGAGGATAGAATCTAATTTGAAACATGGTAAAGAAAGTTGCATAAATGGCTTGATTGCGAAATTCCTGATAAAATTTAAGATGTTGAGGAAAAGGGAAAGGAAAATTGGGGAAGAAAAGAGAAGGAGGCATCAGGTGGAGCAGAAAGGAGTAGCTTAGTGGAACAGGAGGAACAGAATGGGATATTTAAAACAAAATTAATAAAAGGAAGTGAAAGAGAATTATAGGAGGGAAGGGTTGAAGTATTCTTTGAGAGTGAAGCCATAAACAAAGACACAATTGCAAATTTAACCCAAAGAGGGATATAATGACAACTTTCTCCTCCAGGCTTAACTGCAACTGATTTGGTAATATGTCTCTACAGATGGGATTAGGCCCTTCACGGGCAATGTAATGGATCAATGGATTCAAACAATTGCAGGTATGTCCACAAATCTGAGTCAAGTAAATGGAGGGTGGGGGAACCCTGAAAACATAAGGCCACTGTTTGTCAGAGCCCCTTAGCAACAATATCTTGTTTTCCATTTGTTTGATTGCATCATTTGCATAAGATCAAACACAGGGAGTTGTGGACAGGGAAAAACAGATCACTCTAATATGCATTAGAAATGGATCCACAAGCATTATCCTCAGACGTGTTACAAGGAAATGCATCCCAGTGCATGGGAACCTCACTGATTACTGTCAAGCAAACTATAATTTACACTACCGGCCATGAATTATATGCTATTTTACAATTGATTTCTTGCTGTTCAGAGAATTTCATTGATCTGAATTTACAAAATGAACCAATAATTAGGCAATGATTTTTTTTTTAACTCCTGGTGTAAACTGAGGAATTTTTATCTACTTATTTGTTTATTCCATTAGAAAAGGAAAAGGCACTTTCTTTGCTTCTTTATGACCTAATGTGGGTCATCTCGTTCTTTTTCTGATAATTTCCTGATATTTCATAAATGAAAAGTACTGCTTTTTCCTGGTATTCTTTTCTCCTCTCTGTGCATAACCCCTGAAAAACCTTAGATATTTAAAACTTTGGAAACAATACAGGTAGCCACTGAGCACATCTTCTGACATTTGGTATTGCTTACTTGAGCTCCACTGCTAGGTTATGGTTCAGTGAGAACACATCTCTGTGGCACACCTAGGAGGTGTTGTGCTTTCACAGATGTCCGCAAAGCAATGAGCTACGCCAGGATGCGGGCGGGACGTCAGGTCCCAGTCATCTCTGCTATGGTGTAGCCCATTTTCTACAACTGCCTGCTAAGCCTTTTGATTCCAGGTAAATCAGATTCTCACCTTATAATTAATAAAAACAGAAGCTTTATTTAGCATGAACATCCTTGCTCTTTTGTTCTTCATAGAAGCCTTAATTCACAACAGCACTTTTCTTTGGTCAGGTGAGCAATCACCCATCACCAAGATCCATTCCTTTGCTTTCAAACTAATTTGCAGAGCTGGATTCACTTTGCTGCAATAAGGACTCACACATATGACCACATGCAAATTACACTGCTAAACTCAACAAATAATGTTATTCATGTAGTAATGTCTTATACCTTATCAAAGAAATCCAAATCCTGCCCTTTCATTAAAACCACTTAATATTTCTATTTCCCACAGAACATCACCTGATTCTTCTCCACACGTTCATAGTTTACTGAGTTACCCTTTTAATAAAGCTGCCTCACAAGCATCCTTATTCCAGTCACTAGCATTCACGGTGTGGTAAGCATTTTCGGAGAAAGGATGCGTCTTCTCACACACATCACCTTATGACTCCTAATACTTTGGGCACTCCTGATGGTTAAACTTAAAACTGCATAGAACTTTTGTAATATGAAAATTGGCAATACAGCGCGAAGGACCTGGTCTCTCCCTCAGCAGTTGTGGGCATGTGGTGGGGGAGCTCAGCCTGCTGGGAGTTGTCAGTCCCTAGTTTGGGGAAGAAAGAAGAACCGTTACTGTCAGCTGTGTTAACGAGGAATGATACTTCTTCATTTCCCTCTTTTCTTCTTTGGCTTCTTAGAATAACAGGATTCCATGAAATATTCCTTAGGCCAACAGCTTTCTTAAGCAGCTGTCTTCCCTTCTGGCTTCCTGACTATCTCTTAAACCCTATTTATAATAAATTATTATATACTGAACCCAAGGTTGTCTTCTTGATTACTTTTATGTTAATAATATAAACCTAAAGCATTCCCCTCTTTCTTCCTTTCTCTCTCTTTCTCTTTCCTGCCATCTCTCTACTCTCTCTCTTCCCTCCCCAGACACAGATGTGCCATCACCCTGCCTGTGCCCTTCCTTTGCCTTTGGACAAGGAGAGATACAGAATTAGGGAATCAGTAGCTGATTTTTTTTCTTCCTTCATCAATGCTCTCAATAAACAACCTAAACAGGAGAGCATTGAGATTTGAGATATCTTCCCAGGGTAATCATCTGAACAAACTTAGTCATATAACTGGGCTAAATCTTTCTGGACAAAAATCCTTTAGCTTTTCTCTCAGATTTAGGTAAATATTTACAACTATCATATTCTTTAATAAAGATTTAGTTAATATTTTACAAGAAAATATTCATGTGACAAATGTTTAAACAACAGACGTTAATAATAAAACCTAATAAGTATCTGTCTATGACAGGAAAAGAGCAAATGTAAGAAACAGTGTCCCCCATAAAATATACTAATGATAGTAAGAATTTGTTACTTTGGTAATAATAATTGCTATGACACTGACGACCACCTTGTATTTGCCTAGTACTGTTATATGCACCGTCAGCTTAGAAAATATTACTGGAGAATGTTATTCAATGGAGACTCATAATCTATCCTTAAATATTAATGTAATGCTTACTTCAGCATAGTCCTATGTTTGGCAGTATGTGGTCTCTGAGAGGAAAGGGTTTCTTTCCTTGAGTCATGATTTCTCTTTCAGGTGGCAAGATACACATTTTTGTGTGTTTGTTTGTTTGTTTTTGCACTCTCATGCCACCATGAGACGCAAATTAAATGTCATATCCTATAAAAGGCTTCCTCAAATTCTTCCAGATTGAATTAATTTCTCCTTTGCTTCAATCTCATTGGTTTTATAACACTTAATTGAGATTCACTATAGTATGGGTTATTAAATATGAAACCTCCAATTATGAACCAAAAGTTTAGTTTCTTATATCTCAAGCAAGCAGCAGTACAATTAATGAAAGCGTGTACCTCAACTATCGATGCCGGTTTGCCGTCTTAATGGTAGCTTGTTTATGTCATCAGCAAAGAAGTCTGCAGACGAGGGCCAATGAAATTGCAAAAGGCATCTTCCATAACTTGCTGAGAACTTCATACTTTTCCTTGCAAGAAGTGGTCCAGAGCCTGAAAGAAGTGGTACCCACTTGGTTCAAGACCCGATGAATATGGTGGATGATATAGGATTTCCGAGTCCAGCTTCTGTAGTTTGAGCAGCATTATTTGTGTGACATGTAGATGACAAGTGTCTTGCAAGAGAATTGTTCTATCTCTATTGCCCAATTTCATCTCAGCTGCTTAATCACAAGCAACCTCATCATTTTCTCCAGCTGATTGCAGTAGATATCTGCTGTAACCATTGACCAAGTTTCGTGAAGCTGTAGCAGATAACAGTGCTGGACCACCAAACAGATACCTGTTGCATTTTGTGATGAATATTTTGTTTGGGACTGGGTTGTAGCACTTCACCTTTATCCAACAATTGTGCTGAATATTTGTGATAAAAAGAATCCATTCTTCATCACACGGAACAATACAGTATAGAAATGATCTGTCTTTTTGTGGTGCCAGGGAAGCAAGGCAAGCTTCCAAATGATTTCTCTTCTTAAGCTTATTTAATTCATGCAGAGCCCATCTATCCAGATTTGTTTCAAATGGTCCAGTCTTGTTGGAATAGTAACATCAAACTTTGCTGCTAAATCACATGGAGGTTGAGATGAATACGCTTCTAGTACAGCTTTTAGCTCATTATCCACTGTGGCCATTAACAGTACTGCTGTGTCAGGGGCCGTGCCTGGGCCCGGCACGCCCCTGAGTAACAACATCTCGCTGAGAGGAAGTATATCCGCTGCGGCTTTAATGATAAACAAGTTTAAGGAAGTAACCCTAATTGGCCCGGAGGCCGCATGCTGCGCTCGTGGCCTTAGCGTGCCCCACTGCTTTGTATAGGAATTGTGCATGCCCTGTGCACCTGTGCTGTGCTGTGATTGGCTGTGCCACATTATAAGAGTGGTGCTGGGGAGGACAAAGGGAAGAAGAAGAATCACCCGGGAGGAAAAGAATGCTGTGCTCCAAGCTCTCCTGCAATAAAGTCTTGTGAAGCCTTCGTTGGTGTCCTC